>SMDT01001481.1:0-87886 GCA_005392925.1 Aquilaria sinensis | reverse complement strand
TATTTTTATAACATCCCCCCAAACCCCAGAACACAATTTATCTGACACCTCCCTACCAAAACCACCATCACTCCCAGAAATCGATGTTATAACTCTAACCCAAAGAGCCCCATCTTCAGTCCTAAATCTCCCCCACCACTTCCCAAGAAGAAACAAGTTTTTTTGCTTTCAAACTTCCTACATTTAAACCTCCACTCTCTTTGGTTGACAGAATTTTTTTTCCAGTCAACCCAAACCATTTTCCCTCCCCTAAACCCCCCAAAAGAATTGGTATCTTTTACTCTCAAGTGTTTTAATTACTGACATAGGAGCTCAAAATGATGAGAAAAAAAATACGGACCGATTTTAACATGGTCAATCTCCCACCAGCAGACAACAATTTAGCTTTCCACATTCTCAATTTTTCCTAGACCTTGTCAACCACCTGCTGCCAGGAATTAATCCTCTTCATGTTTGCACCGACCGACAACCCAAAATATTTAAACTGAAACTTTTCAGCGCAGCAGCCCACTGATCTCGCCATATCCACAACCTCTGATTGATGAAGTCCGACACTAAAAGGCTGCTTTTGCTTAGATTTACTTTCAGCCCAGACACTTGTTGAAAGCACTCAAACAATCTCACCAAGTTTCTGCCCTTTTTTTTTTCAGACCAATCCCCCATAAAAAGGTATCATCTGCATATTACAAGTGGGAAACCACTAGCCTTCACCAACTGAAGCACCGTAAAAAATTTGTTTTTGTTTGGCCTCCACCATCATCACATGCAAAACCTCTGCCACGATAAGAAAAAAAAAAGGAGAAAGGAGATCACCTTGACCCACCTCCGTTTCCATTTTGAACTCCAGAGTAGTACTCCTATTAATAAAAATTCATATATTGGAAGTCTCTAAACACGACCTTATCAGCCGACGCCATTTCCCTCCAAAATTCATCTGCTCCATCATTGAATCAAAAAATTTTCAGTTTATGGAATCATAGGCCCATTCAAAATCCACCTTGAACAACATAATTTTATTTTTTCTCCTCTTGACTGAATCAACTATTTACACCATCTAAAATTTGTCTACCGTTAATGAAACCAGATTGGAATTCACTTATCAACAGAGGGATTACCTTTTTCAACCTTGCTGCCAGTACCTTCGCGATGATTTTATATTGACACTTGATAAGACTAATAGGCCTATATTCTCCAAGAGAGATCGGTTTTTTTGTTTTTCTGGCACCAGAGTCACAAATGAGGAGTTACAACCCCCATTAGTTCTACTTGAGACTTTGAAATAGTTAATTAACAAAGCTGATAATGTCCAAACCAACAGTCTCCCAATGGCACTTCAAAAAATTGGATGTGAATCCATCGAGGCCGGGCACTTTTGATCCACCACAACTCTAAATCGTCTCTTTTGATGATAGTCCTCATTACATTAAATAGCTTAGGTGGTGTTCCATGATTGCCCATGATAAGCTTATATTTATTATATTTATTTCTCTCATATTTAGTATGTTTTCATATGTGAACCTTAAATATATATTTTGAGTATGTTTTGTAGCTTAGAGCATATATGGACTCAATTGATTGAGAGTGAATTTAATTTGTCATTTTACAAGTTTTAATTTTGTTGTGTTCTTTTAGGATTTTGACAGATTGGCGATATTTCGGTAGAAAAATCATATCTTCAGCTACAAAGATCAGAATTGAGTGATTCTTGATTCATTGGAAAGCTGACATCTGGAGCTACAAATCATATGAAGGCCATGAAACTCAGTTTGCACGTTAAGAGGGTCAAATTCAGCTTCAAATTCAGGATTTGCGAGTCATCGCTAGTTCAGAAATAGTTGCGGTATTTTGGGCATATCTTTTGATCCACCACAACTCTAAACTGTCTCTTTTGAAAATAGTCCTCATTATATTAAATAGCTTATGTGGTATTCCATGATTGCCCAACACAAGAAAAAGTTCTTTGTTCTTCAAAAAGTAAATTTCAAAGAAGAATCCCCTCCCTTCCATCAAAAGGCAGAAAGGGAAATTCAAAAGAAAGAAATGATTGAGAGCAAAGATGAGCAACGGGTGTCACTTGAAGCTGTCTCACTTAAGTTTACTTTTATTAAACACTACACGAGGGCAATCTAGCTCATCACATGAAGTGAATAACATCACCTTTAAGTTATCAAGATCATAGCTCACAAAAACAAAAATAAAGAAAAAAAAGGATAATGGCTCGCTGGGCTGTCAATCTCCAAGACAACCTAGGCAAAAGTTGGAGCACAAAAGGAAAACAAAAAGAAGAAAAAAATGGAAAGAAAAGAAAAAAAAGTAAGTTATGGATTATAGACTGAAAACCTACAAAAAGAAATTTAGAAGATAAGGGTAACCTTCAAAGCAAGTTTGCACACAGATTGCAAGAGTTTGGGGCACTAGATGCGGTCTAACTTTTTAGAAAATGTGGTAAATTTGAGGTTGTTGCTATTGAGTTTTTCAAAGCAATTAAATTTGTTCATAGGTGGTATTAAAAGGCCTTTGTTTTACACCATTTAAATTTGACCTTCCTCTTTTACACTATTCAAGCTTGATTTTCTTCAACCAAGTATTTACCTCTTAAATACCATTTGGCTTTATCTATAAAGAGACCATCATCATTTTAAATTATGTTTCTACCTTTCACCTTGTGGATTTTGTATCTTTGAGTTGGGAAGGGAAAGAATAACAGAAAATTTGAACAAAAAACAAAGACTATAAGTTATTTTGTAAGTTTTGCAAATAGACGAAAGTTTTTTTTATAGTGAAACCATTATCATTAACATGTGTGGGTAAAAAGTGAGAAGAAAACCTAAAATTCTTCTAAAAAAGAAGCATTTCTTGGACACACTAGGGGGCATTAAGTATTGAGCACCATCATGGCTACAAAAAGAGCAAAAGTACACATTCTTGGATCACGAAGCCTAAGGCGAGGTAAGCTTAAAACGGGGGTCAAGGGAGGTAAACTTGAATTTACACTAGGAGTCATTCATCTCTTATGCATCACAATGGTTTTCATATGATCTATACATTTCACATATTGAGAGGCTCTTATTAACTTTTTCAAAGTCATGAATCATTCATCATGAGCAACATGACTATCATGCATAATGCACATTCCTTTGAAACAATTTTAAAGATAGGTCTTGTGAAGGCAAGTTTGAGGAATATCCACAAAGATCTCCAAGAAGGAATCCTGTAAAAGGTAAGGGTTGGCAGTGTTATGGTGCACAAGTGAGCTTGGTTATCAGGAAATGGTTCAATTTTGATTCCCAAGGATAGCAACAATTCATGATAGGTTTCATTAAAGTAAGACCAAAAGATGCCAAAATCAGTATTTAGCTTGGAGTTTTCAAGATCAAAGTTGAGGTAAGTTTTCACTTCCAAAGAAATTGTGGCTTATTTTCATACTTGGGGTGCAAATTTGAGGGGTTGACATTTATAGGTTGTCATACCATTTTCCAAAATAATCATCATCATAAAAACATATTTGGAGTTGTTTTCTTAAGGTATTGCTTTTTCTCAAAGCTCATTTTGAGACATTCTCAAGGAATTTTTAAGGTATCTTAAGACATTGTCAACTTTCAAGGTTACTCATTGCACAAACTTCATTTGAGAAATTCACACAATTCATGAAAATTTTATTTGCTTAAGATTCACTTGTTTTGAGATATCATCAGTTTTCTTAAAATTCAATCATTTTGTAAAATTTCTCACTTTTAATATTCATTCATTTAATAAAATGTTTAGTATTTTTGAACTTTACTCATTTTGTGAAGTTTTTTACATTTGAGATTCACTCATTTTGTAGAATCTTTAGCCTTGTTGAAATTCACCTATTTTGTGAAATTTCTCAATTTTAAGATTCTCTTATTTTGGAGAATCTTCAGCATTCTAGAAATTCACTCATTTTGTGAAATTTTTCACTTCTAAGATTCACTTATTTTGTTAAATTTCTCACTTTATAATTTACTTATTTTGTGAAATCTTTGGCTTTCTAAAAAAAAACTCATTTTGTGAAATTTTTCACTTCTAAGATTCACTTATTTTGTTAAATTTCTCACTTTATGATTTACTTATTTTGTGAAATCTTTGGCTTTCTAAAAAAAAACTCATTTTGTGAAATTTTTCAATTTTATGACTCACTCATTTCAATAAAACTTTAGCTTTCTCAGAATTGACTTATGTGGCAAAATATTTAGTTTTTTAAGTTCACTCATTTTGTGAAAATTTTCACTCTTAAGATTCATTGATTTTCTGAAATCTTTAGCTTTCTAAAATTCACCTATTTTGTGATTTTTTTACTTCAAAAATTTAATATTTTTTTTGTAATCTTTTAATTTTTTAAATTCACTCATTTTATGAAATTTCTTAGTTTAAAGATTTCTTAGAATCTTTAGCTTGCTTGAAATTCACTCATTTTGGAGAATTTTTTACTCTTAAGATTTTATCATTTTGTGAAATCTCTGACTTTCTTGAAATTTACTCATTTTGTGCAATTTTTCATTTTTAAAATTCATTAATTTTTTTCAAATGTTTGGCTTTGTTGAAATTTACTCATTTTTGTGGAATTTCTAACTTTTAAGATTCACTCATTTTTGTGGAATTTCAGCTTTCTTGAAATTCATTTATTTTTTTAAAAAATTCACTTTTAAGACTCATTGTGCAAAATCTTCAAGTTTCTTGAAACTCATTTATTTTGTGTGATCTCTCACTTTTAAGATTCACTCATTTTGTGGATTTTCTAGCTTTCTTGAATTTTATCCATTTTGTGCACTTTTCATTTTTTTTGTTGAATTCTAAGTTTCAGATTCATTCATTTTCAAATTCACACCTTTGATGGAATTATTCTAAGTTCAGTTGTTTTCTTTGTCATAACTTGGGTTAAACCGATGTTTTAAATAAGAAAGGTTTTTCTACCTCATTACTTTTAAAGAAAGGAAAAATTGAGGTTAGCAAAGAGAAGGTAATTCTCTTCCTCATAACCTAGGTCAAACCATGGTTTTAAACGAAAAGGGTTTTTTCCTTATCACATCCACTATAGGGCTAAACCAAGTTTCCAAAGGCAAAGTATTTCTCTTTTTCATAATATGGGTTAAACTGAGGTTTTAAATGAAAAAAGGTTTCCTACCTCATCACATCCAAATGAAGATTAAAAAGGTTTCAAAGAGAAAGTAATTCTCTTTCTCATAAGTTGGGCAAACTGAGGTTTTAAATAAGAAAGGTTTTTCTACTTCATCATACCTAAATGGAAATGGCTAAGGAGAGTTCTTTGCCTACAAGGGAAAATAGTTAGAAAGATTTCTTTGCCTACAAAGATAAATGGAATAAGAGAAGAGTTTCTTTCTTCGATGCAACAATAGGAACGTTTCGATTCAAAAGGTAATAAAGGTTATTTATTCTTATAAGCAAGGGGGAAGAGCTTTTCTCCTTGGTTTTTCTAAACAACATTAGTGTTTCTATTACCGAGGTAAGGAAGGTTCCTTGGCCTCATGAAAAAAGAGGAAAAGGGTTTTCTCCTTAGGATTTTTTATAACAGGAAAATTTTCATTATTTAAATAAGATAGTAAAGAGACAGGGTCCTCTATATCAAAGGAATTTAGAGGTATTAAAGAGATGAAGTTCTCTACCTTAAAAAACATCAAAGGTGATAAAGAGTTTGTGTGCTCTACCTCAAAGGACATCAAAGGTGGTAAATAGTTCAAGTGCTTTACCTTAAAGGTAACTATAGAGGAAAAAAAATGAGATCCCCTACTTGAAAAGGCATCAAAGATGGTAAAGCGTCAAGGTGTTTTGCCTCAATGGTAAATAGAGGTGGTAAAGAGACAAAATTTTCTATCTTAATAGTAATTAGTGTAGGTAAAAAGACATGATCTCTACCTCAAAGGCAATTAGAGACGGTAAAGTGATAGGGTTTTCGACCTCAAAGGCAATTAAGAGTTGGTAAATAGAGAGCTCTCTACCTCTTAAATTATGATAAGATAGGGCTCTTTACCAAAGATAAAGGGAACGAGAAAAGATATTCTCTTTTCCATAGAAAGGTTTCTATAGAGAAAGAGGATAAGGAAATTTCTTAAACCCCATAAGAAAAGGGAGGTAGTTTTCCGCTTAGGTTTGGAAGCAAAGAAAGTTCTTATTGCAAAACACCAAGAGAGTTCTTAGGCTTGATAGACAAGAAAGAAAGAGTTTTTCTCTTTAGATTCTTAAACAATAGGAGGGTTCCTATCATAAAGGTAAGAAGGAAGGTTGCCTACATCCGAAGATAAGAAAAAATGTTTTTGGCAATGAAAAGGTTCTTATTATGCAAATGGAAAGCCTGAAAAATTTGGTAATAGCTTTGCATGCATCATGTTCCATGAAACATGCAAAGGGGGCAACTGTTGATACCCAATTTTGTTTGGCTACTAAGTTTTGTTTAGTTTTGGGTTAGAAAAATTAGTTTAGGGGCATTTTTGTTTTTAGGGGCAATTTGGCCATTTGCTTAGGACATGTGGTTCAACTTGGTCATCCTAGAACTTAAGAAGTTGATAGGATCAGGTGTATTTAAATCATATTGTTACCTTAATTTATAAATTTATATGAATTTTGAATTGACATCTAGGGTTAAAATAGGACTTCACTTAGTTTAGGTATTAATTTAGGGTCCTAATGGTCTTTTAAGGATACTTTAGGCCATAAAGGAGGAGTTTGGGTGTAAATTGGGAGTTTTCAGAATTTTTTGGGCTATAAAAAAATTGTGGGGCAAATCCAGAGAAATTTATGAAGTTCTAGGAAAATCTGGAAAATTTACAAAGTTTCAGGCTTAATTGAAAAATCATGAAAGTATTGAGTGAAATTGGAAATTTGCATAGAATCTAAGGCTTAATCAGGAGCTTAAGAGTTTTGTGGTCCTAGATAACTGTTCTAACTAAATTATATCCTAAAAGATATAAACCTCTTGAAATTGGATTTGAATGAGGTTTATTCTCTCAAAACCTAGTTAATCACATTTATACATTCTGAAGCATAATTAGAAGTCACCATTATAGAGAAGTCACGAGAAGAAAGCTGGGAAATTTGCAACCATAAGCTTCAGCTTGGAAAAAGGTTAAATTTCACCTTTAACCTCAACCCCCATAACCCTAAACTTACCCTAAGGCCCAGCCATCCTTTGATGTTTTGGTTCTGTTGTTCGATGCCATTTCTACCATGGCTGAAGGTCATAGCCGATAACACCCGCTGTGCCCCATGTCGCCCTACCATCTCCAAGGATCTCCCACCGCTGTTTGTGTGAATCGAAGAAGAAAATGAGGATCATGCTCACACCCACCATGATTTTCTCTTCAATCCACCGTGGGCTACCATTTTTGCTCACCAACCATCCTCCAAGGGGCCGCCTTACCTTTCGCTGTCAATGCCTAGTAGCCCGATCACCTACTTGTCACCGCCTTAAAAGCGATTGAAGGAGAACCCGAATCACAACCCGGATTCGTGACTCAACCCGTCCGACCCAGTCAAATGTATTTACTGTGAGAGGACACTAGCAGCATTATTGTCTTCTTTATTTTTCCATTTGATTTATTTTTTATTTTTTTCCTCTTCTGTTTTTGTTTTGTTCCTTTGTTTATTTCAGCAGTGGATTACTTCCAAAAGAAATTTCTAAAACATAAGATTATGAGATTAGGCTAGACTCTTTTTTTTCAATTGTATAAATAATTTAAATTACATAATTTTTTTTAAAAATAATTAAGTTAATGTAATTACAAAATACTTAATAAATCTTCAAGGATTCTTTCTTGGTGTATTTGATAAGATCTTGAGGTAGATTATTTGTTCAAGTCTGATTAGTTGAATAGGACTCACAGTTTGAACAAGATGTTTATTTCCAATTTTTGGTGGATTTGCTGAAATTTCAATATTTCAAAAACATTTAAAATTCCATATCCAATTAATCCAATAAGATTCATGATTTGGAATTAATGGAAAAATCTCTAAAGTAAAATAATTAAAGGGTTGAGGTTGAGAAGAAGGTCATAGAAGTAGAACGGCTAAAAGAATGTATCTTGAAACAATATTCTTGTGATAGATGGATTGTGAAAGGAGATGAAAACAAAAAACATTTCTATAGTGTTGCCTACTATAGGAGGAGAAAAAACAATGTCAATGGGGTCTTAGTGAATGGGCTTTGGGTGGAAGAACCGGAATGCATCAAAGCTGAAGTGTATGAATCTTTTAAAAAGTATTTATGGAGGAAAACTGCAGTAGACCAAACTTTAAAAGCATCAAATTCAAGTAGATTTCTCCTCAAATGAGAGCTCAACTTGAGAAGCCTTTATCTAAAGAAGAAATATTGGCGACAATACTAATATGTGGTAGCTTAAAAGCACCTAGGGCACCAAATGGCTTTTTGTTTGCTTTTTTCAAAAGAAGTTCAGCAACAATCAAAGAAAACATTATGAATTTTGTGGATGAATTCTTCAAGAGTAGTAAACTTGAAAAAGAATTCAATTGTTCCTTTACCATGGTGGTATCAAATAAAGTAAACCTAGTTGGACTAACAGACTATATGCCAATTAGTCTAATCAAGAGTATGTACAAAAACATTGCCAAGTTACTTGCAGAAAGGATGAAAGGAATGATTGGGCAGATCATTGGTGAATCATAAAATGTAGATAAAGGCTGGAACTAACACATTTGCAATTTGTTGATGACACTTTGATTATAGGTCTTTGGAATATAGAAAACATGCTTAATCTCAAACAAGTACTTAAGTTTTTTTAGCTTGCTTTGGGCCTTAAAGTAAACATGTCAAAGGGCAAATTATATAGTGCTGGGGTGGGTGATTTAGACGTTACTTGGATTGTTAAAATCTTGCATTGTAAAACAGAGAAACCCTCATTCACATACCTGGGTCTACCAGTTGGTGCATGCATGAGAAGGCAAAGTTCTTGGCAGTATATAAGTAGAAAATTTAAGTAGAGGCTCAATTGATGGAGCTTAAATTTTGTTTTCCATTGGTGGTAGAATTACCCTAATGATATCCATGTTGAGTAACATCTCCCTAATTTTCTTTTCAATTTTTAGCACCATTGTAAGTGTTCTTAAACTTCCTGAAAGCTTGCAAAATTCTTACTTTGGGGTGGGTGTTGGGAGGGTAGGAAAATAGGTTAGGTAGCATGGAAAATGCTGTTAGCAGCAAAAGAAGATGGAGGCTTATTTGTGGGTAGTTTAAAAGCTAGAAATTTAGCCTTACTTGGTAAATTTAGCCTTACTTGGTAAATGGTGGTGGCAATTCAAGTTAGAAGTAAGCTTACTTTGGAAAAGAGTAATAATATCTCTATATGGTGAGGAAGGTGGGCGGGAAGAGGGTGAAAAAAGAAATAAATAAAGAGTTTGGAGTGACATTATTAGGGTGGGATATGAGATTGAGGGTTTAGGCTTAAATTTTGTTAGGGTTTTCCCCTAGATTGTTTGGAATGGTTAGGTAGTGAGATTTTGGAGAGATATTTGGGTGGGGAAGAGAGTTTGCAGTCAAAGTTTCCTGGTCTTTACTCCTTAGAAAAAGTGAGTAATTGCAAGGTGAGTAATAGAAGAAGTTGTAGAGGGAAGAATTAGGAATGGAATTGGAAGTTGCATATGAGACTAAGAGATTGGGACTTGGGAGGAGTCATAGCTATAACAACTTTCACATTTGGTCCAGAACTTTTAGTTTTCTCCATATGAGACAGATAAAGCATACATGCATTTAATCCATGATGGAGACTACTTGGTGAAAAGATGAAAGAAAGACTAAAGTGGCTGGAATGAATTTCATTGATGTTTAAGAGGGGATATATATACAATTTGCTACCTTCTATCACTGCTACAATCAAGGAATACATAAGGAAAACAAATATATATTTACTATTAATAAAAATGAAAAATTTGACTTTCCAACACTCCCCCTCAAGTTGGAGACTGGATAATTTGCACTCCTAACTTGCAAACCATAGGTATGAAAACGTCCTTCCCCAAAGGTTTGGTTAAAATATCTGTCAATTGATGACTAGTATTCATAAACTTTATAGTTACAGAACCATCTTGGATCTTGTCCCTGATGTAATGGCAATCCATCTCAATGTCTCTAGTTTGCTCATAAAAGACTGGGTTGGCTGCAATGTGCAAAATAACCTTGTTATCGCAATGTAATGTGGCAGGTTTATGATGGACAAGTCCCAAGTCTCTACATAAATATTAAGGCCATGTTAATTCACAACAAGCTCCAGTCATTGCGCCATACTTGGCCTCGGCTGAAGAAAGTGACACTGTTTTCTGTCATTTTAATCTCCAAGATATCAATGAAGGTCCAAGGAAAAGACAATACCCTGTAGTAGACCTTCTAGTGAGTGGACATTTTGTCCAATCAGAATCACAGTACACTCATAATCTAAAATCATTATCTGAGGAGAAGAATAAACCCCTGCCAGGTGCACCTTTCAAATATCGGATAACTCGAAGAGCTACCTCCATATGAAGTTTACGAAGTTGGTGCATAATCCTACTTAAGACATGTACCAAATATGTTATATCTGGCCTTAACTTCAAACCTTTATCCATAGGAGTATCAATGGGAGCCGTACCCAATAGCCCTGCATCTTTGATAATTTTTACTGCATACGTCCGTTAGGAGATAAAAATCCCATTTCTAGAAGGAGAAATTTCAATTCCTAGAAAATACTTCAATTCACTAAGATCCTTAAGATGGAAATTACTATGCAGAAACTTTTTATATCAGTAATACTCTCAGGATCATTTCCAATAATTAGGATGTCATCAACATAGATCAAAAGAGCTGTAAAAGATTTGCCGTGTCTCCTGATGAATAATGAGTGGTCAGCTTTAGAGTGCACAAAACTAGCTGATTGAATGGCTTCTAAGAATTTTGCAACCCACTGGCATGGGGCTTGCTTCAAACCATAGAGCGATTTATGTAGACAACAAACCAGATGTTCCTCCCTCTATCTCCGAAGCCGTAGGGGAAGAGACATAGATATTTCTTCATGAAGATCTCTATGGAAGAATGCATTGTTGACATCTAACTGGTGGAGGGACCAACCTCGAGCAACTGCCAAGGGAAGCAAACAACAGACATAAACGATCTTGGCAGTGGGAGAGAATGTATCTTGATAATTAACATTTTCCAATTAATCGAATCCCTTAGCCACCAATCGGGCTTTATATCTTTCAATGGAACCATCAAACTTGTACTTGATTTTATAAACCCAACGATAGCCAATTGGTCTTTTACCAACTAGAAGAGCGGTGAGAGTCCATGAACCATTAGCCTTAAGCACCTATAGTTCTGATTGCATTGCTACCTATCATTCAAGATGAGCGGTGGCTTTGGTGTAGGACTGTGGTTCAGCAACTTGGCTAAGATGTGCTATGAAGGATTTGTGCTCAAGCTTGTATCGATGATAAGATACATAATTGGAAATCGGATATTGAGTGCCTTTTTGTTGGACTTGGAAGCAAAGAATCTGATTGGTTGGAGCTAGCATGCTTGACCTGAGAGCAAACATAATCCTATAATTTTACCGGTGGATTATGGGGACGATTAGAGCGACAAAGAGGCTCAGGTGAGGGTGGTGGTGGTAGTGGTAGACTAGGAAGAACAAGGGATGGGTTAGACGGACTTGATAATGATAGAATCGGTGATTCTGATTGAGGAATTGTAGATTTTGGGATTTCTAGAGAAGTTGTAAAAATATCTTTAGGACGGTGAATGTAGGTTTTAAGAGGAGTAGGAGTTGGGTTTGTGGTGATTGTATCATTATCAGCTAGAGATGGATTGGAATTTTTTGGAGAAGCAAGGTAGTGATCAGAAGACGCGTTTGCCTCAAAGAAAGGATAGGATATAAGGTTGTTTGGTTGGGACTGACTAGAAGGAGGAGTTTGAATTGTATTATATGGAAAAATATATTCATAAAATTTCACATATCAATTAGTGAAAACTTTATGAGTAGAAATATCGTAAAGCTTATAAGCCTTTTGACCAACATGATAGCTGATGAAAAAACATTTTTTAGCACGATTATCAAATTTATTGGAAGGGTGGACATTGGTAGCATAGGGTAAACAACCAAAAACTTGAAGATGTGAAAATGATGGTGATTTAGATAAAAGACGCTTAAAATGAGTTTTGAAAGAGAGAATGAGTGTGAGCAACTTATTAATAACGTGCACAATGGTGAGAACACATTCTCCCCAAAATTTTGAGGAAAGATTAGCATGCATTTTTAAAGCCTGTGCAAATTAAAGAATATGATGATGTTTGTGCTCTACAACCCCATTTTGTTTAGGCGTATAAATGCAAGAGTGTTGAAAAATTACTCTTTTTTCATTGAAAAAATTTTGCAATGAAATGAATTCTCCTTTATTATCAGTACGAACAACTAGAAAATTGGGTGGAGACAAAGGAAAAGAAATTTTTTAATAAAGATTATGTCTCATGCTTATGAAGCATTAAAAAAACCTAAGTGAACCGTGAAAAATCATCATCGATTGTAATAAAATAATGAGCACCAGAAAGAGATGGATGTTTATAAGGACCCTAAATATCACAATGAATAAGATCAAAAGGTTTGGTAGATGAAATGGAGCTAAGACCAAAAGGTAGATGAGTTTGCTTAGCTAAAGGAAAAATAGGACAAGCATCAATAGACTGAGTTGAAAATTTCATGAAGTTCTTGGCAATGAATTTTAAAAGGAAATGAGAAACATGATCTAGACGGTTGTGCCAGAGATCAGTAGGTGAGATTGCAAGATTACAAGCCGGTCGATGATTTGGCAATGAATGGGAATCGGTCAAGGTTTTCTCCGTTGCCAATGCTACCAAATAGTAAAGGCTGTCACATTGTTTACCCAAACCAATCATCTTTCTCATAGCCAGGTCCTGCAAAATACACCAGTTCGAGGAAAAAGTCACTGAATAATTTAATTCATGTATAAGTCGACTAACAGATATGAAATCAAGTTTGATAGGCAGAACACATAACACTTTATGCAAATGATATTTGGAATTCAAAGACAAAGATCCAGCAAAAATAATTGGAGTTTTTTCTCCACTTGGCAGCAGTACAGAAGGTAATGAATGACCATTACTTTTACATATAAGATTATCTGATGAAGACACAATATGATCTATTGCGCCGCTGTCGATCATCCAATGATCTAACTAAATTTTAGATAGATTTGGGAAACCATGCACAATATGTATTAGAAAGCCACCTTCAACAAATGAGAGTTTAGTGGGTAGACCAAGCTCAGCGTTGACCATCTTTAATCATGAAAATCTAAAGAACAGTAATGGAGATAGACCCAAAAGAATAGCAAAGCTCAATGATGGCAACAACAGTGAGATGGATAAAGATGAAATCAGATTTGGAAAGAGGGAAAGATGAAAAGAGATGCACATAAGAAAGTAGAGTGCAACAAAAAAATAAGTGAGGATCTTAGTCCCGCTTTAATGTACGATGGAAAATTGGAAAAGCCCATTCCAATAGTGCTACTTGGCCCAAAGGTTCCCTGTGGAACAGATTGGTGCCAATCAAGGTCCATATTTTTGGCCAAAAAGCATTGTAGGACAGGCTACCTACAAACTTGAATCGTGTTCTTTGAAATATTAGTCATGTGGATCCCTTCTATCCATTGTGTGGTGTTGTGTTGGACGAAGCGAACCACATTTTGCTTGGTTGCACTCAAATATCACTTATCTAGAATCTCATCTACACCTAATGGTCCACTCGTCGACAAGTTTCAAGTGTGCTCTCAAAAGTTCTACATCCAAGGCATCATAATTTAAGGAGTGCTAGAGCAATTAAGGTTTGGGTAATGGTTCTTCTCATCACAGTTTGGTGCATATGGAATGGGAAAAATGCAAAGATCTTCAATAGTAAAACTTTTGACTGTGGGGTGATATGCAATACAATTCAATACAAGTCATTTTATCTGGATTTCAAAAAAAGACAGGAACTTCTGCTATTCTTGGTTTCAATGGTGTCATGATCCCTAGGTTGCATTATCTAGCTACAGTTTATGAGTTTTGGCAATAACACTATGTAGCTGAGTTATACTGGGGTGTCTTTAACAATAGACACATTGGATTTTCTGAGCTTTATGTACATTATCAGGGTTATGTTTCCTGCAACTAGCTGGATTTTTGCTCTGTACATATTTCTTATATCCTTATCAATAAAAATTTCCTTTGTCTTGCCTTTTCAAAAAAAAAAAAGTGTTCAGTAATATTGGATGGAGGGAACACACCTTTCTCTTGAAGGAAATTATATTAGGGCTAATCGCTTATAAAACTCAGATTTGGTGCTAGCTAGTCATAATTGTTAGCACTTGGTTTCTTAAATGGGTAAAATGCATTTGTCATCCCAAACTTTTTCACATTATTCTAAATGGGTCCATAACTTTTATTTATCCTCTTGAAGTCCCCAAACTTCGTATGTTTGTCCTGAACATGATCCTTCCATCAATTTTACAATTAAAGTTAACAGAATCTTAGAAAAATGCCAACTTTAGTCCCTAAATTTTTCTTCCTCCTACTCAAAGCATCCCTAAGCCTTTAAATTTGCTGGATCTCAACACGAGGGGCCGGACAGGAGTCAACATCTCTCTATATTACTGGATTCTAGACCCAGACTTACGTGTACAAGATTGGGTTCTGGTTGTGAAGGTGATAGGGTGTTTTTGTAAGTAGCAGCACAACTTTGCTCTATAACTCTTGTGCTGCTTGTTTTTTGCAGTATCATCTTGTTAATTATTTGCCCAGTTGCTTGCTGGCTTTATTAATGAAGTTCATTTCTGATCGAAACAAGGGAAAAAAAAAATTTGTATCATGTTTACAAATTGCATTTTGTTATTAGTTTTAGTTTGCATTTATTTTATTGTCTGTCTTATCTTTATCAATAAATTAATTCCTCATCTAGAGGATTTGCTATCTATGATTTCTGGTATTCAGATGTCTGGTCTTGACAAATTCAAATCGACCTAGGCGGAGCTACTCTGGGGTTAAAGTTCGTTCATGCTCATCCCTCGTCAATTAGACAGACAACGTAGAATTACTCAGAAAAAAATTATAATTGGTTGGCCAGACCAAAGGGCAATTAGTTTATTCATGCTACATTAATTTAGTTCATGGAACCCGGTGGTATTGACCCAAAGGGATTTTCAAGGGGCATACTTTCAACTAGGTTCTGCCTCAAATGCATAGTAATGCAACTTCTCTGAAATCTGCTCCCCCCACCATCCCAATTGATCATGGAATATATCGACGACTCGCCCGTCTTTCCCGAAACTTGAGAGGTCTTGTTCCTAGTCTCCCAAGTTAGTGTCTTGTAGATCCTCTCCCAATCAATTTGCTCTTCATTCGCAATGTTTAGGATCTCTGTGTGAGCCAGCTACACGCAGGCATATATACAGTTAATTTAGAAATAACAAAAACAATACGAGAAAAGGTTCATGTAACGTTACCAACCTTTTGCCTGCCATTGCTCCAGGCGAAAACAAAGCAGTAAGCTCTTCCGGTTTCCGGACACTGGCCCTTATATGCCACACCACCGGCCGAAAGCTGACCATCACCGTAAGTTTGATGGATGTTATTACCGTCGTCCATTACGTGCACGAAACAGGCCACCCGATCGGTTTCAATCACCTTGGGGAACGGCAGGCCCCTGTACACATAACCGGACCAATCTCGATGTCCCGCGTACTCTACGGGGAAACTGAGCTCGTTCTTGAGCAGGGCATATGTGATTGCTCCCTGCTTCTGAGCCTCCAGCGCCCGCCTTTCTTCTAGCGTTGTGTATGTTCCTGAAATCCCTGCAAATTGGATCTGTGGTCCGGATTTGTTTGTTGATCGGGATGGTTTTCGACGTTGTTGCTGGGACTGGTGCCTGGGGGCTCATCTTACACCCCTTGTACGGAACAAAGCCTGTCGTGCTTATAACTGGGGCAGCGATCATGCTGCCAGACGTCTTTCACTTCGCAAAACAATCACTCTACTGAACAGCTACTAAACCTTCCTAAAGACAACACTCGGATTCATCTGGGCTGTAACAAGATAAATACTGAAATTTTGCAGTCCTGAAACATTTTCGCAAACAAAGTTTTCAGCATTTACATCAAATCAAATATCTGAAGAAGTTAAATAATTTGAAGATTTGACGATTCAAGAAAACCCATAGAAGATAAAGGGATGCTGCTAGCAGGAAACGAGAGATGTTACCATGCTCTGGGAAAGTGGTGGACCGTCCGCTTTGGTTTGTTGTGAGAAATGTAGCGTATGGAGGAATCTTTATTGCAGGCTCTTGCCGACACTAGCGACAAACAACACCGTGACTCAGGTCAGGCCATTTCAATGACAGTCACCAGTTACCGGTTACCTGGGTCATCATTCCGACGAAGGGATGCGTGACTCACACTTGGGAACCGTTAAACATTGGCACAAATTTAAAAAACTAAGAAAACTCTATAAATACTTAATGGCTAAGAAAATCCACAGTTATCCTAGTGGCCTAAACAAAGCTTGTATTCCTCTTTTTACCTTCAATAACAAAACCTTTAAGCTAACTCCTTTCTTGATGTCAAAGAGTAAATTACATAAATGATCCCTAACCTTTAATTATTATTTCATTTTAGTCCCTAACTTATTAAATATTTTATTTTGGTCCTAAACCTGTTAAAAAGTTTCATTTTGGCCCTAAATCTATTAAAAACATTTTGTTTTGGTCCCATTGGATGAAGTATGTTAACTTTTTTTTTTTTTGCTTTTTGTAAATTGAACTATTTTTATTCAGGAAGAAAAAAACTATTAATTTAAATTGTCTATTTGATATAAAAAAAATATTAAACTATTTAAATTTACTGGAACACAATTACCGAATATTTAAATCAGAATTTTAAAAATTTATGTCAGATAGTTATTTTGAGTTAATGAATTTTATCTAGGAAGGGACCAAAATAAAACAATTTCAATAGGTTTAGGATCAAAACAGAATTTTCAATAGGTTAGGGACAAAAATGAAATGATAATTAAATATTAGGAACTATTTACGCAATTTACTCCGATTTCAAATTACAAAATCAGTCGTTCAACTATTTCAAACTATTTCCCAACTATTCCAAATATTCTAAACATGAACTAAACCATTCTAAAACAGTCAACAGTGGTAACAGAGCCTCATCTGGTCATCTACTTGGGTGTAGGTCAACAAATGCTTCCCAAATAATCTCAATAATCCAAAAATTCATCACTGATGGCTATCTCAAAAAATAACCAAACCATCTTTCTATAGGTTTTCTCCAATAAAAACTATGATTATTGGAGGATCAAAATGAAGACATATATTTTGTCTCAAAAATTGTGGAATATTGTCCAAAAAGGAATTAATATTCCTGTGGATACTTCCATGTTGAACAAGACACAAATTGCAAAGTTGGAGGATGAGGAGTGAAATGACACATAATCATTGTTCACTCTACAGCAGGCGATGACCGATACTATTTTTCCAAGAATTATCATGACAACAAGTGCAAACCAAGTATGAGACATCTTGCAAGAAGAGTTTTAAGGATCTTCCAAGGTATAAGTCGTATAACTACAAAGTTTAAAATGAGAATTGAAAAATATAAAAATGAGGGATTTTGAGGTAATAAATGAATATTATTCTAGATTAACTGAAATAGTTAATCAAATGAAAGCCTATGAAGAAAAAATCTCGGACCAAAAAATTGTTGAAGAAATATTAAATTCGATCCTAGAGAAATTTGAGTTAATAATCTCTATGATAGAAGAAACAAAAGATTTATCAACATTATCTGTGTCCAAACTCATAGGCTCACTTGAAGCAAGAGAAAAAAAGGCCGAGTAAGCATCACAAAGACCCATCTGAGAGTGCCTTTCAACTAAAAAATTAATCTCAGAAATCCTAAACTAACAAGAAAATATCAAGTAAAATTCTAGTCAAAGAGAAAATTCAAGGAAATCAGCAAATCCTTTATGTCGAATTTGCAAAGAAGCAAACCAATTGGAGAAAGATTATTGGTTCTAAGGACAACCAAGATGCCACAACTGTAAAAGGATCGGCCATATGGTGAAGGACTGTCGCTTGAAAGAAAGCAAAAATCATCAAGCTAGTTACTCAAAGGAGCAAGAAGATGAAGAAAATATCTTCTATATCTGCCAAGCAGCCGCTAAACAACAAGAATATGTGTCTAATCGACAGTGCTTGTAGTAATCATATGACAACAAATCAAGAGGTGTTCTCCATACTAGACACCGCCTATAGTTCAAAGGTGCAACTAGCAGACAAAAAATCTATCAAGATCATGAGTAAAGGTACTGTAGCAGTCTAAACAAAGAAAGATATGCTATATATATGATGTCATATGTGTTGTAGATCTGGCAGAAAATCTACTGAGTGTTGGCCAAATGACGGAGCATGGATATACAATTCGCTTTGAATCAAGTTACTGCACTATCTATAATACAAAGACAAGAATCTAGTCATCACCAAGATCAAAATGAAAAGAAGAAACTTTCCTATTCAATGGAAGTACGCAACTCAAATTGTCATAAGAGCACAAGATAATGATTCTTGGCTATGACATAAAAGGTTTGGCCACTTTAACCTTCAAGGGTTGAAGACTCTTCAACAACAAAACATGATCAGGGATTTATCAAAGATAGAAGTTATAAAACATACATGTGAAGAATGTCTACTTAGGAAACAACATTGACAACCATTTTTTTCTTAAGCTTCTTGGAAAGCCAAAATGCTATTGGAGCTAATTCATACAGACGTATGCGGGCCGAAGAGGACGATCACTCCAATCAAAATTGGTATTTCTTTCTCTTCGTTGATGAATTCACTAGAACGACTTTGGTTTATTTCATGAAAGAAAGATCAAAAGTATTTGGAATATTCAAGAAATTCATGCATTTAGTGGAAAAACAAAGTGGTCATCACATTAAGACCCTAAGAAGTGATAGAGGAAAGGAGTGCACATCAGGAGAATTTGACAAGCTCTACGATAAGGAAGGAGTTGATTAGCAACTCACTATCGACTATGCACAAAAAAGAAATGGTATATCTGAAAAAAAGGATAGAACTCTGATGAAGATGGCAAGGTCAATGTTAGCAGAAAATGGTTTGCCAAAAACATTTTGTGCAAAAACCATATGTACTGCCCTTTATATACTTAACAGATGTCCAAGCAAAG
Source organism: Aquilaria sinensis (assembly GCA_005392925.1). Taxonomy (NCBI): domain Eukaryota; kingdom Viridiplantae; phylum Streptophyta; class Magnoliopsida; order Malvales; family Thymelaeaceae; genus Aquilaria; species Aquilaria sinensis. Next base: position 68,623 of record SMDT01001481.1, on the reverse strand, counting down.
CTGTAGAAAGCAAAACACCAATTAAAGCAAGGAGTGAATGGAAGCCTTCAGCCAAACATCTCAGAAGCCATATGTTACATCCATGTTCTCGACAACAAGAGCAAAAAAGAAATCTTTATGGGCTATAGCTCATAATCCAAAGGATACAAAATCTACCATCTAGAGATTGAGAAGTTGACATTTTGCCATGATGTGGAGTTCAAGTGAAGATATACATCCTACCAGTATCAACTTCAAGTAAAGAACCAAAAGACAAACAAATTAGAGATGACGAAGGAACTTTATCCCAGCTAGTAGCTCTAGAGTCTTCATTGCCCACAGGTTCTAATGATTCAGAATCAAGGCCAAGAAACTCAAAGTCACTTATAGAACTATATGAAAGATATAGCTTCATATTGGTAGAACCTAAGAGTTATAAAGCTGTTGCAAAGCAAAAAGTATGGCTGAAAGTGATAAAGGAAGATATCAAAATGATTGAGAAAAAGAAAACATGGGAATTGGTGGATCAGCCACAAGAAAAAGAAGTCATCAGAGTTAAGTAGGCATACAAAACAAAACTTAACCCCTATAGAACACTACAAAAACACAAAGCAAGGTTAGTCACCAAGGGCTACTCAAAACAAGCAGGTATTGACTATATTGAAACCTTTACTCCAGTTGCAAAACTAGATACAATTTGGGCATTAATCATTCTGGCTGCACAAACTAAATGGAAAATCTATCAACTAGATATAAAGTCGGCATTTCTAAATGGAATCCTTAAAGAAGAAATCCATGTGGAATAATCACCAGGGTTTGTGGCTAACGGACATAAAGATAAAGTCCTCAAATTAAAGAAAACCTTATATAGGGTTAAAGCAAGCACCATGAGCTTGGTATGGTCTCATCGATGGATACTTCACAAATCAAGGATTTAGGAGGAGCATAAGTAAGCCAATGCTCTATATCAAGACTTAAGGTAAAAACACTCTTATTGTTTCTTTCTACATAGATGATTTAATCTACACAGGAAACAATGAGAGTATGATTTAAGACTTTAAAGAAGACATGATAAAGACATTTGAAATGAGTAACTTGAGTCTGATGTACTACTTCCTTGGGGATTGAGGAAGCCAACAAGAAAAAAAGATATTCATATCATAAAAAAAACACATACACACACACACACACACATACACACAAAGCCTCCTAACAAAGTTCAAGATGGACACTTGTAAGTTTATCACTACTCTTCTGGCAGCAAATAAAAAACTATAGAAAGAATATAACTTGAGAAAAGCAGATTCATCTCATTATAGAATTCTAGTCAGAAGCTTACTATATCTAATGGCTACAATACCAAAAAAAATGTATGCTACAAGCCTACTTTCAAGGTTTACGCAAGTGCCAAGTAAGATCTACTATGGAGCTACCAAAAAAATACACATGTATCTCCAATGAACTAATGATTTTGGAATCTTATTCAGATCTACTACTGACTCAAGACTACTTGGGTAGATAGACAGTGATTGGAGAAGATCAATAAATGATCTGAAAAGCAATTTTGGCCATAGATTCATACTGGGATCAGGATTCTTTTCCTGGCCATCAAAGAAGAAAAACTTTATGGCATAATCATTTGCAAAAGTGGAATATATAGCAGTTGCAAGAACCACAAAATCAAGCTATATGGCTGCGATGGATTTTAGTGGACATGGATGAGCAACAAAAAGAGCCAGTAAAGATATTTTGTGACAACAAGTTACTCGTATGCATGACAAAGAATCCGGTGTACCACAACAGCACCGAATATATAGGAATCAAGTATCACTCGTTCAAGGAGGCATCAACAAACAATGAGACCAAGTTAGAATACTGCATAACAAAGGAGCAAGTTGCTGAGATCTTCACCAAGGCACTACCAAGAACAAAGTTTGAGTACCTATGGACAAAGCTTAGAGTTCAACAAATTTGCTTTAAGTAGAAGTGTTAAAAATTGATGCAAATTTAAAAAATTTAGAAAACTCTAGAAATACTTAATGGCTAAGAAAATTTCGAGTATCTTAGATAAAATTTACATAGAATATAATGATAAAATTAAGAGATATTTTGTGACAAAAATCTCGAAAAGTGAAATAAGTCAAAGTTAGGGGCTAAAGTGTAGAAGGTTCTAAAAAGATGCGGTTGGGAGAGAGTTAGGCAGACATTTGTATAAATATGTTTAAGGGGCAAATGCTCTTAGTGGCCTAAACAAAGCTTTGTACTTTTCATTCTACCTTCAATAACAAAACCTTTCAACTAAGTCCTTTCCCTATTTAAAATTACAAAGTCAATCCTTCAACTATTCCAAACTATTTCCCAACTATCTTAACTATTCTAAACATCAACTAAACCATTCAAAAAAAAAAACAATAGGAACACAAATCTAGACCTTTCAGGATTTCTTTGTTTTTATTTAAAAAGGTATCCATTTTGTGGCGGAACAAGGTTTTAGGCCCTTGAATTTACTTCCACTGATAGGCTCTTAGGGAACTATAATCCCATTTGGTTATAATTGGCTAGTTATTACTCATGAAGTATCTTAAATCATTACGTGCAACTAATTATTTAGCCTACCCTACACAGGAAGTATGCATGCGTTGTCTTGGGTATGCAATAACAATAAATTAAAACAACATTGAAAATAGTGTCACGGAAATTAACAAAACATAATTCAAAACAAGCCAAGACAAAAAAATATAGTTGTTTTAACTTTAAGTAACAACTATGTGCACATATCTCAAACTTATATGCACCCAAATGTAACCCTAGTGTTATACACACCAATAAACACCAGTAGAAGCAATCTCTTTGTATAAAAATATCATACATATAAAAGAAGCATATGCCTCCTAAGATCCATCCTTAACTCTTCACCCAAGCAAACTAGCTTTAAGTGATGAGTCATACTTTCCTTGTACTCGCTTAGCCTAAAATTATAAAGCAAACACGTTGGTCAGTACTAGCATATGCTACAAGTAGCTTGGAAACTTGAGGTTTCCTACTTAGAAAATACCTGCAAACCAATAAAACTTAGCCTTAAAAGCTATCCCTTATCAACTGTTAAGCCCGACTAACCCGCTTAAAAACTACACAACACTTGAAGGGTGAGTACTTAGTAAGGGATTCGGCACCTACAGGGGAAACAAATGCAAGCATCCATGGCACAACAAGCAACCAACAACACAACCAGAAACAAAAATAAGGACAACAAACAATGCAAATAATAGATAGATGAATGGATGTATGAAATATGCACATGTAAATGCACTTATGACTTCCTTACACCCATAGGTGTTAGACTTGCTGTGAGCTATTACTGTTGGAGTACTCGGATACTAGCTCTTGTATCCTGTGCTAGCACTTAACCAACCCTATAAAATCCTCTTACGAGCACCTTAGAGTAAGTCATCATTTACTCAACCCTTACTTGCCTCTAATGAGCTACTTAGAGTAAGCCGTCACTTACTCCCTTCTTACCCATCTCTTCCCTCAACATATTATGTAGGGTAGCTGCCTTATGTTGTTCAACTTCCCAAGCTCTTAGTGGCTTACTTACCAAACCACAAGGTTTGGTTAGGATCTTCTTAGGTTTCCTTTTTATTGCACAAAGGTCTAAGACCTCCTACATGGGCCAATAAAGAATCTAAAACTCACCTTAATCCCCTTAGTGCTTTATTAGCAACCTAAGCACTTTAACCCTTTCAGCCACCATTCCTTACCCTACGTTAACCATACCACTTAGCTACCACATAAATAATGCATAATTTCAACTTACGAATGAGTTCTAGATGCAACTGAGGCTACAGAACATCTTAGAATGGCATAGGGATGATAACTGAGAGATTAAGACATCGTTGAGGTGCTCCGAGCTTGAAGGATTTACGTCTTCATGACACCCTTGGTGACACTTTGCCAAAGGCATCAGTTCTCGGGTTTTCAGAAAAGTCAACAATGATGCACTGCCAATTTGCGTCGCCACGGCAACGTGTCACCAATGCATCGCCAATGCCTTCTAGCATTGCCTAATAGTGTGCTATCCTGCACAAAACTTGCTCAATCTTTCATTTCCAAAGCCAATTCACATGGGACTTGTTTATACTTTATTCCTACATGTAATACTACATTTATATGCGTTATTTGAGTTGAATTAACTTAAATCCCTTACCTCAAATAATCCTTAAAGCAAGAAGCAAGCAATAAGCACATTTGAGTTTAATGGAGTTCCTTTGACTTCTAAACTTGAATTCAACCAAATTCGACACCAATGGCATGAAATTAGGACCATTTCAAACCACTTAACAAGATTAGAAATAACCCACAGGGATCAAAGACACTTACCTTAGGGTTTGAACCAAAAATTTGCAAAACCAAGCTCAAATGCCTGAATTCCATAAAAAATGAGTTAATGGCTTATTACGATGGCTTTGGGACCTTCAAATTTCATGAAATTTTAGGTGATTTAGGAGGTTTGAAGATGCGGAGCTATAGAGGAGAGAGATCCACGAAAATGGTAGATTGATGAGGTGATGAATAGTTCTCATCACTTCAAAATATAACCAATTGCACCTATCTAGCCCAATTCTCTTGCACTTGTTACTATGACCCTCAACCTTAGCTTTGATTCACTTAGGTCACTTAAACTCTTCCCACACCATCACTTCTTTGTCCCATTGAAAGGTTTTTCTTACCCAAATACTTTAACCTTAAGTCATTTAAGCCATTATAAGACATAATAGCTTAATTTCTCACTTAGTGCATTTTTCACCCTCAACTTTCACTTTTAATTCAAATGGCTAGAAACACTTATGGCCTTAACTTATTTATCTTAAAATGCTTGCACGAACCTAATTTCATAGAATTTATGATCATGCCACTGACTTGGGTCAAAATTACCATTATGCCCTTTTGCCCTTTAAGTACCAATTACATTTTGGAACTCAACTTAACCTTACTTAGCTTGTTTTCTTTGCTTAATAAAAATTATTCGAGGAAAATAAATAGGGATTTACTTACCTCGGCATTCAAGCTTGGGGAATTACTTGGAGAGCCTTTACACATTTATACTGGTGTAAGATTAAAAGTCTTACACCATTTTTGAGCCACTGATTATGACTAAATCTAATGGTTAAAAATACACCGTTATCATAAAAATTAAGATACAATTTTTAATAATATCCTTTCCTTTTTTACTCTAAAATTTTCTCTCAATGTCTTTTGCTCATGCCAACTTATCTTCTTCCTCACTTGTCTTCTTCCTCATTGTTCTCCGTATCAAACCCATTTTTCTTTCTTCCATCAAACAATGTCAAAAGAAATTGTAGAGTTCAAAACCTTCATTGGACAGCTGTAACTATGATTGGTTAGTGATTTTGGCTAACAAAAGTAGTGAAGAGATCTAAACCTGTGGCAACAAAGAGATATCAAAGATAACAATGTCAGAGAAGAAATCTTGATTCATTTAGTAAGCCAATGCGTGTCTCCGCTTTGGATTTAGGTCTTAGATTCATTTTGATTATGGCAGGTTTTCAAGATATTTTTATAAAATATATCATTTTGATTTTGCTCTTCAATGACCCATAACTTGATTGTTATCCCAGGACCATAACAAACCATCATTGTCAGTTAATCATGTTTGGTAATGCTTTTCTACAAGATAAGTCTGGGCAAAGGTTTGTTTGGTGATTTGAAATAAAACTTGGCTTCAAGTAATGTATAGGAAAAAACTTGTAACTATCATTATTGAACAAGATGCATCTATTAGAATAGCTCTAAGAAAGGTGTTTCAACAAATTCAACATCACTTATGTCTTTGGCATATAAAGAAAAAATTTTGTGAGAAGCTTTCATGCATATTATAAAAGGTTTCCTTTCAAGTGTGAGATAAAGATATTCATATGTTAGTGTTATGGTCTTGGGATAAAGATCGAGTTATGGGGCGTTGAAGAACAAAATATTGTTGGGACTTGGATAATGAATTGAATCTGAGAGTGTTTCTTTCTTTTTTACCTATATTGATGTTGGAGTTAAAGGCTCTTTGGAAAGAACCCTTCGATCTCTTTAGGAATCAAATTTAGGCGAAACTCAACTCCTTCTTTTGACATATTTTAACAATTAAATATAGCAAGTTTTCAGGAATATAAAAACTGAATATCTCAATTGACTCCAATACTAGCTACTTCTACCATGTTCTATGAACATGGGATTGAAAATGAAATAAGATAATAAAAAACTTAAAAGCAAACAAAACAACATGATAATTAATTAGTCATCACCTTTTTCCTTTCAGATTTGTTTAGGCCCATATGTAAACTTCGTATAAACCTTAGTTGCTATAGGTTCTGTAGAGCCCGTGAAATTTTTTAACCCTACAAATGGTACAAATGACATACTATATTTATTTGTCTGATAATTTGTATCAAATGTAATACCATCTCCAAAGTACTCACACGACAATCAAGCTTGAACATCCACCCAAAATAAATTGACCATGTGTGCATCACCGTTGCATTAAATTGCATAAATATGTTTGTGTTTCAACTTCTTTTTTCTAGAAATAACTTGAAGTTGTTTGAGCATTTCCCATATCAAGGTTTATTTTCCATAAAATTCTTAAGTGATTCCAACAATTTCTATTAGTAAATCCACTTTTAGCACTTTTAAATAGTGTTGCTATCTTTTTGGTATAAAGCCCCACTCCATCAAATTTTTCAACAAGGCTTTTTGTTACTGGTGTCATTCTGTTATGGCATCTTAAAAAGCAAACAGTTCTAGGACTAACCAAATTATGGTTGTGAAAATTTATGTATGATTTTACAACCCAAGTTTTATCTTTTCTAGCTCTTACCACCCTAAGTAATGCCTCACAACCAGTCCTCATTATTGAGCTCTTCTTTTTTAATTTTTCTAGCATCGTCTTGGTTTTTTCGACCTTTTGGCATATGTTGGCCTTCATTACAACAAGCAAACATGCAGTTGATCACATCATCAGTGTGAGCTTTTTTTTTACTTGATCAAACTCGAATTCCAAAGCCCTTTTCTTTAGCAAAAGATTTGTAAAATATCTCAGAGCTATCTAAGGAATCAAACTCTTGCCCTACATATGGCCCATTGATTTGGAAAATAAAAACTAATTGACCACATTCTTAGCAAACCATGTGAATATTAAAATTCCTAAAAAGAGAACAAGAATTTGACTTTAATTATGATCTTAGTTCAGGTAACTATAGAAAAATAAACTAAAATAAGATGAAGTTACATGCCTTCAGTTTGCCTTTCCCATTGATATTAAAAACTTTCACAAAATGGAATTTCTCGCTAACTAACGAAAGAAAAAATCAAACAATTGAAGAGAGAAACTACTAACCAATCATGATTGGAAATCCCCACTGTAAACTCTGTTGTGTTTTGTTTCTCTGAAGTACAACAATACTTTCATGTGGTGTGGTTGAAGAAGAAGAATTACTTTATAGGTAATCCGAAGAAGAAGAAGAATTGTGTTTGACAAGTAGTGGGGAAGAAGAGAGTCGTGGGTGACGAGATGGGAAACTTTTGAGCAATAAAGGAATAAAATTATAGTTGTCTGGCGAATGTTTTGAACTTTGCATTCTTTTGATGTAGTATGGTGGAAGACAAAAAATTGTGTTTGGTATGAAAAGCAGCAGGAAAGAAGATGAGTCGGCGTGGGTGAAATTCATAGGTAGAAAATTTTGTAGAGAAAAAGGAAAGGATAATGTTAAAAATTATATCTTAATTTTTGTAATAATGGTGCATTTTTAATAATTAGATTTAGTCATAATCAATGGCTAGAAAATGGTGTAAGACTTCCAGTCTCACACTAGTGTAAATGGATCACTCCTCTTATCTAAATTGCAAAGGAAAAGGTTAAAAAGAAAAAGGGACTATTACAATTTGCCCCTTGAGGTTTAGGTGAAATTACACTTTGCCCATTCTATTTTAGAAATATATATTTTGCCCCCTCCTGTTTAATATAGTCCGACAGCAAATTTTGAAATCTTAATTTAGTTATTACGATAGTCATCTTCCAGTAATTTCAATCTGTATGGTATTTTTTTTACAGTAAATAAAAATTTTAAATTATTAGTTTTTTCTTTTAGTATTTTTTTCAGTTTTTAAAACAGTATTTTTTAAATGTCTAAAAAAATACCATACAAATTGAAATTATTTAAAGATAACTACTGTATAGTATAAATTATGATTAATTTTAAATTATTAGTTTTTTCTTACTATTTTAAATTATTAGTTTTTTCTAAATTATTTTTAGTATTTTTTTCAGTTTTTAAAACAGTATTTTTTAAATGTCTAAAAAAATACCATACAAATTGAAATTATTTAAAGATAACTACTGTATAGTATAAATTATGATTTCAAAAATTACTGTCAGACTGTATTAAAAAAAGTAGGAGATAAAGTGTATATTTCTGAAATAGGAGGGGCAAACTCTAATTTCATTTAAACCTCAGGGGCCAAATTATAATTTAGCCAAAGAAAAATGTCAGATTTGTGTGCGCCTGCTAGATATGTGCTACAGGACATGCATTTAATACCCATATATTTTTTGTCCATTTTAGATAAACCGTTGGATTTGGCAGAGTGACCAAAGGTATTGCGGAAGTTGGTTTTTTTCCCCATTTTTCCACTTCATTTTTTACTTTTTACCCTTTTTTTCTATTTTCTTTCTTTTGTTTCAGAATTTTTTGTATATTGTTCCGAGTTTTTTTATTTTATTTTCCAGTTTTTTTATTTTTCATTTAGTGTTTTCTTTATTTTCATTTTATTTTCCTTCTCCAGTTTTTTTTTTTTTCTTTTCATTTTTTTCACTTTTTTTCTTTTCCATTTTTGCCCTTTCCAATATTTTTCCACTTTTTCACCTTATTTCTGTATTTAACTTTGTCAGTGTTTTGTTTCCAAGTTTATTCCTTCTATTTTTAGTTTACTTTTTTTTAAAATCCGTATACATTATATTCTTTGTTTTATTTCAATTTTTTCTTTTCATATTATTTTTATTTTTCTAAAAGTAACTTTTTATTTATTTTTTTTGGCTTCAAATTTGTCAACTAATAATAAAAGAACAAAAATCTCATTGAGGTAAAAGAACAAACAATTACTGATAAAAAAGTAACTAATTTCTTTGATAAACAATTAGTTCCTAGCTGTCTTTTATTAGTTCTTGTCATTCTTTTTATTGATTTGCCTATACTTTTATCAGTTTTGTATACTCTTTTATTGGTTTTATTTGCTATTTTATCAGTAATTCTATTCCGCAATTATCTTCTACTAAATTTAGATTTCCTAATAATAGAGTTTAAACTATCCTCCCTTAATTACAAAATAGTCTTTACTTCCTGCCAGTATTGAAAAAACAAAAGGTAACAATAGGTTTCACACTTGACGTGAAAGTGTAAAAAGTAACAATAAGGGGGAAATGTAATCCACCCCAAATTTTTATGGTGAAAAGTATAAATAGTGGTATGATTTTTTTAGAAAATAGAGATCACTCAAAAAAATTGTGTCTCTGACTGCCAAGCCCAGTTATCCAAGTACAACTCGACACCTTCCTGATTTCGTGGGATAGACAATTCAATTGTTCACCTCGGTTGAAAGTCTCTCAATCCTTCTACAGAAATTTTTTAAATCTCTATCATCACTCTCCATTTTTTTTTTGAACGGCATAAAGAATGAATTTATTACTAAAAGAAGGAGAGAAAGAAGACACACTAGCAAGGAGCTAGCCCTATAACCCGCACAGGAACTCCCCCCACCCCCTTACAACAAAGCTTACAACGGCTTAGACAAGAACCCAACCCCTCCCTTTTACAACCAATTCTGAATCGCCAATTTTGGATTAGAAAACCATTCAAACCAACTACAGTTGAGCTTTGGGCACCTGTTCCTAATCCATAAGTAAGAAAGACTTTGAACTTGGAACAGCACCTGTCTGAATGGTTTTCTACTATCTGCAAAGACTAAACTATTTCTTTTATTCCAAATAGACCAAACCACGATGAAAGCTATAGCCTCCTAAGCCTTCTGATGAGCCGTATTAAAGCAGCTCAGATGTTGACTGGCCAGAGCTTGAATCAAATTTCCTGTTGGCACCGCATGAATATGCCACCAAGAAAATACTGCATGCCAGACACCCCTTGCATGAGAGCAGTTCACAAACAAGTGGTCCAACGATTCCTCTTCCTGTTTGCAAAATGGGCAAAGGGTATCTTGAACTAAGAAGCCTCGTATCACCATGTTAACCTTTGATGGGAGCCTATACTGCAGAGCCCTCCAGATGCAAACGTTGACTTTTCGAGGGGCCCACAAATTCCATCTTGCCGCTTGGCCCCCGGGTGTTGTCGGTAAAAGAGCTTCATCCACCAAACTGGACAGCACCTTAACCGAGAACGTCCCAGAGGAGTGCAGATGCCACCTCCACCTGTCAGAGGATCCTGCATTCAAGTTTAATAAGCCCAGTAATTTCGACAACTCCACAAACTCACCTAACTCCTTCCCTCTTAGATCCCTCCTCCACCCCCAAACCCACTCATTGTCCCTCCTCCTTTCATTTATCAAACAACACTTTGACACCTCCAACTCAAACAACCTAGGGAACTTATGCTTCAGGACACCATTTCCCAGCCAAAGGTCCTCCCAAAATCTTACCTTATCCCCTACTCCTACAACCCACCTAAAAGATTTTAAAAAATCCACCCCAACCTCCTCCAACTCCTTACCTATTTTTAAGATGCTCCCCCAAACTCCAGAAAACCTTTTCTCCCTCGACACCCTATCTACCCCACCATTTTCTCCAAAAATGCACTTAATAACCTTGACCCATAACGCGTCCTCCTCTGTCCTAAACCGCCACCACCACTTCCTGAGCAAGGCCAAATTTTTTGCCCTTAGACTACCTACACTCAAACCCCTGCCTCCTTTTTACCTAGCACCTTACTCCACTCTACCCAAGCTGTCTTTTTAACCTCCCTTGATCCCCCCCAGAAAAACTGACATCTTAAACTTTCCAAATTTTTAACCACCGATAGGGGAGCACGGAACAAAGAGAAAAAGAACAGGGGTAAACTTCCCAAAACTGATTTTACCAGGGTCAATCTACCACCATAGGACAGAGTCTTTGCCTTCCAAGTGCACAGCCTACTCTCTGCCTTCTCAATAACCTGCTGCCAAGCCTGGACTCTCTTCATATTTGCTCCAATTGGCAGGCCCAGATACGAAAACGGTAACTTATCTGTACCACAACCGAGCAAATTGGCCATTTTCACCACTTCCTCCTAGTTGACCCCTACACCAAAAATCTTGCTCTTCTTTAGATTTACTTTTAACCCCGAGGCATACTGAAAACAATCCAGGAGTCTCATCAGGTTTCTACCATTAGCTTCGGACCAAACACCTAAAAAAATAGTATCATCAGCATATTGTAGGTGAGAAATGGATAACTCACTGCAACCCATTGTTACTCCAACAAAAATTTTCTTCCTCTTCGCCTCCACTACCGCTACATGAAGCGCTTCAACCGTTATCAAAAATAAAAAGGGGGAAAGTGGATCACCTTGACGGACTTCTTTCTCCATCTGAAACTCCGGAGTTGGGCTGCCATTTACAAGGATTGATACCTTTGCACTTTCTAAGCAGGCCATAATCCAGCTCCTCCACACCTGACCAAAGTTCATCTGCTCCATAATAGAATCCAAGAAATTCCAGTTTATAGAGTCAAACGCCCGCTCAAAGTCAACCTTGAACAACAACTTTTTCTTATTTTCTCTTTTAGCTTGGGCGACCAGCTCGTTTGTAATCAACACACCGTCAAGAATTTGTCTTCCTTTTATAAACCCCGACTGCACATCACTAATCAAAAACGGAATTACTTTTTTCAACCTCTCTGCCAACACTTTTGCAATGATCTTGTATTGACAACCAATTAGGCTTATCGGTCTATAATCCCCCAGAATAATCGGGTTTTTACTCTTTGGAACCAAGGTCACAAACGAGGAATTACAACCCCTTTCTATCTTTCTTGCTTCCCAAAAATGCAAGACAAACTTTATAATATCCGGCCCCACTATCTCCCAATGTCTCTTGAAGAAATTAAAAGTGAAACCATCCGGACCCGGGGCTTTGGAACCTCCGCACTACCACACTGCTTCTTTGATTTCAGCTTCTGAGAACGGCTCTTCTAAACTTTGTCTTAGCTCATCTGAAAGCTTCTTAAACCCACTACTTCTGAATCCTGGTCGAAGGTCCACCTTCTCCTGAAAATTATTTCGAAAAAAGCTGAACACCTCCTCCTTAATCTCGCTTGGCTCCTCCCTCCATTTCCCATTAATATTCAGACCTATGATACTGTTTCTCCTTATTCTCCCTCTTACAGAAGCGTGGAAAAAACTGGAATTTTCATCCCCCTCAATGGCCCAATTTACACGTGCTTTTTGCTTGATCATAGCTTCCTTAAGTTTTTCTTTTTCCGAATACCTCCACCAAGCTTCTGCTCTCTTTACTTTCTCATCCTCCTGAAGCTCCCTTGATTCTGCCAGTTTATCCCAATTCTCTATTTCTAACTTCAAATCTTCAGCTTGAACGTTCCCGGTATCAAAAGTTTTACTCTTCCACACCTTTAACTCATGTTTCAAGACTTTTAGCTTCTCTTTAAGAACAGCCCCTGGAGTACCGGAAATGTTACAACCCGTCCACACCTTTTTAACCAACTCTTGCAAATGACTATGTTCCATCCACACATCAAAGAACCTAAAAGGCACTGGCCCGAAATCTGACAAGTTCAACTTCAACACCAAAGGCACATGATCTGAAATGTTTCTCTTCAATGCTACTACAACTGCCTTTGGCCACCACTGGAAAAAATCGTGAGACACCAGGAACCGGTCCAATTTGCTCATCTTTGATGCATCCTTTTGGAACCAGGTAAACTTCTTTCCCCCCATTTGAATCTCGTGCAGGCCAGCTCCAATAATGAATTTGTTGAAATTTCTAGCAACTCCCGCATCAAAACCACTGCCGTGCCTTTCTTCTCTAGACCTTACTGCATTAAAGTCTCTAAACACCACCCATACACCTGAGCCTCTCCCCATTAAATCTGAGATTTGCCTCCAAACTTCCAGCTTTTCATTATCCCCCTGAGGCCCATAGACGTTTATAAAGTTTACCAAGACTGAATTTCCACCCCAATTTCCTGTCACACCCAAAAAGCCGTCTCCAGAAAAATGGTTGATTTTATTGAACACCTTTGTATTCCAAACACACATCAAGCCCCCTGATTTTCCACAGGCATCCTTCTTGACAAAGTCATACTCTGCCGAGTACCAGAAAGAGTCCACTTTTCTACTTACTTCTCTCAAATCTCCAGAAAAAAGCGTTTCCTGAAGCCCAAGGAAGTCTAAATTCTCCTTAGAACAATGCTCCCTCAATAATCTACATTTCAGAGCCTTCCCTAACCCTCTGATATTTAAAGACATTATCTTCATGAAAAACTACAGCTCCCCCTACCACACAAACCTTTTGCGACCATCCTCAAAACCTCCCTAGTCCCCCCCTCTTCCTGCAACCAGATCCTCCAGCCCACTAACAACTGCAGCATTCAAATTAAAACAAACTGACTCACCTACTTTCCTGTGGCCTCGATTTCTCTGTCCATGCTTTCCATTATTTTTGTAGATTCATCGTCTTTCCTGCTTCCGATCTCCCGAATCTTCGCATTGCAGCGCTCTATGGCTGAATCGTCTATGGACTCACCAGCAACTTCCACTGCTTTGATTTGTTCAGCTCCAGCCTTCAGTTTGCAGTCTTGGATCTTCCGCGATTTATAGCCCTGGATCTTCTTTCTTCTTGTTCTAGTAGGTGGGTCGCTTGTCAAGGCTTTCGGCGTGCTCAAAACTGCATCATCGTACCCCCCTTCCAGGTTCTGCAACACCTTTGTAACACGTTTTGATCTGCTCCTCCTCCTGCTCTGCCCCTTGTTCTGCATAACTTCCATTTTACGACAACAGCTTCTACACGCTGCATCTGACCCTCTTAAGCCTTTTACCTCCTGGGCCCAGTATACCTCATTAGCCTCAGGTCTTTCTTTTCTGTCCTTCTCCAGCCCAGCCCACCCCAAACTTCTTTGGGCCTCCGAGTCTGCGTTTCTGAATTCTCCACCAGGCAGGCCCAACTCTTCTGGATTTTCAAGACCACCTTCTCCTTCACAGTCAAAGCTTAGATTTTCCTTTAACATCGAGCCGCTTGACTGGTTCCTTCCATCCCCTACAAAGCTGCTAACCTTTGGAGCTTGAGCCAGCCTCCAGGCTTCCATCTTGTCACTGCTATGGTCCACGGTTTTATCTTGGTAGTCTGTGCCAAAATTCCCACTTCTCGACACATCCGCCAGCTTTTCCTTTTCCTTCATACTCAGCTCCTCACCGTCTGACTCAGCACCGTCTTCTTCACAGCTTGCCTCGTTTGCCGACTCAGCCGCATCATCTTCTGAGTTTCTTTGTGACGATGAACTGTACCTTGGCCCGAAGTTAATTAGATGAGATAAATCTTCAAAAACTCTCACGTCAAACAAATGGGAGTCTACTTTAATTTTCAACACCTGTGCAATTGTTTCCATACAATTCGTTAAAACGCAGACTTTTCCCAGGCACACCTGTTCTTTCTGGAGCGTCAAACTTTCCACATAAATGAGTTTCCCCTAGAGCCCTCCGATTATTGTAAACGCATCTTTGCACCAAGCATGCAAGGGAAGTGCCTCCACATTCAACCATACAACTCTTCCCGGACTCGAAAGCTGCGAAGACCACGGAGTGACCCACTCAAACCATTCTTCGAACCAGTCTGCTCCGTATTCCAGTGTTCTGTCAACCGATTCTTTTGAGCTACATTCAATTAAGACTCTTTTACCTCCCACATATTTGACTTTGCAGTTGCCAAAGCCTTCTAACTTCATCAAATATTGCAGCTGGCTTATGGAATCAAACTGTTTTACTTCACCGACTGCACATTGATTTAACCACATCAGTTCTTCATTTCTTGGTTTTAACTCTATCCCGGTCCATTCCTTTGGACTGAGTCGTCCGTCTTGCAAATTGCCCCAGTTCCACAAATTGGATTCTGCTCTTCAACTCTTTTCTTTCAGCTACCTCTGACAACCTCTGCATACTTTCTTCCATCTCTCCAAGCTCCGCACCGCGCCAAATCTTCTGCCTGTCTTCTTGAGCTACCCTTAATCTCCCATTGAGTAGTCTGCTTTTGATACCTTGCGATATTAACTCGAAGTTTGAACGACCCAATCCAAATACTATTTAGGTCCTTTTCCAAGCTTTCCTTGCTCCTCACGTTCTTGAATCGGACGAAACCAAATTTACGACCTGCTTTCGTTCTCTTGTTGGCCACGAACATATCCACCACCACTCCGTATCTTTGAAATACCGGCCAAAGATTTCTCCTGCCCCAGTCTTCCGAGAAGTTCTCAAAGAAGAACGACGTGGACACCTTGTTCATGACCCTGCTAACATCCTGAGTGACCCTGCTAAAATCCTGATTGAAAGTTCTTCCCCTGACCCTTTTCCCTCTACCGAGACTCCCCTCTCGGGAATACTCTCTCCTCGCACCTCTCTCGCTCTCTCTCATCGCTCTCCGCAGACCATCACTCTCCAATTTACTTCCTCAATCCTCTCCACCACCTCCTCACACAATTCCTTAGCCCAATATTATTGTGCTCAGACTTCTCTTCTCCTTGCTCATGCCTCTATACCCAAATCTTCATTGGAACTGGAGAATAACGTTCTATGTATAATGCCCACTTCCTAAACTAGATATTAAGGTTCTTGAACCCTAGTGGCGAATTTATATGTATATATAGTATGGGGTCCCTTTCTTTAGAAAGATATTAATAAGTGATATATAATTTAGTAATAGGATTGACTTTAATTTTTTAGCAGATCCCCATAATTTTCATAATACCTATTAGAGCAAAAGAATGTGTTTATTTTACCTTAATAAAAAAAATGAGTGAGTCTCTTCCCTCTACTAATAATTAGAATGTCAGAAACCCTATACTAATTCATGAGCTTTCATACATTTTACCAACTAGAATTTAAATTTTTTTTGTCTCTATTTTCTCTTCAAACATATAAAAAAATTAATAACTTTTTTGGACATAAGATAAAGCCAATGAGCCAAGTAATAAGGAATATAAAATTTATGGGCTAAAATGAAATTTTTGTCTTTTATATTTTATATACCATAAATATCTCATCTATCTTTTCCATATTTCATTGACAGAGGCAGGCTCATGTACACCAAAGAGGTGTCCATAGATCCTACTTTTATTTGAAAGAAGTTGAGTAAAAAGTGTGCAAAATTATTATGAACCCCACTTTAATTTTCTATTAGACTCCAATATTTTAAATAAAAATTTAGGAAAAACACAAGCCGGCCATCATTAATTAGCAATAGTAATTCAAATTTGCAATATATATTCTTTCGGCGACAAACAATTAAACCCAAAAGAAGGAGACGTGAGTGAGAAATAATGATAACGCCATAAATGGGCAACATTAATTTATTCAAAACAAATACAAACATGAGGGAACACAAGACAAGAGATGGGTTGATCATATACATGGGTGTACTTTTGTTTAAATCTCGCGACTCTATTTCACCACAGCTTTGGGAAGGAAACAGTTTGATTATTTCCTTCACAAGTTGAGCATCTAGAATCAGTATGCTCCAACCTAAGGGGGATATTAGGATATATTATGGAATACATTGTGAATATTGTATTTTTGGCAGTTTACCTTAGCTGCAGATAACTATGTTCAGGGGTAGCTAGGCCACTTTGTGTACATATCCATAAACTTGCAAATTTGTCATTGTAAATGTGCAGGGTATGGTGGTTTACATTTACTTCAAAATCGCAACGAGAAAAAAAAGTCATAGT
This sequence comes from Aquilaria sinensis, assembly GCA_005392925.1. NCBI lineage: Eukaryota > Viridiplantae > Streptophyta > Magnoliopsida > Malvales > Thymelaeaceae > Aquilaria > Aquilaria sinensis. The sequence goes on along the minus strand of SMDT01001481.1, from coordinate 51,642 downwards.
GATGCACCATTAATCCATAGTCGCTATCCTTAAATAGCAATAGTCATGGGCAACATTGATTTATTCAAAACAAACACAAACATGATGGACCACAAGACAAGAGATGGGTTGATCATACTTGGGTCCACTTTTATTTAAATCTCCCGAGTTTAAGCATCCCCAGGGCCAACATAGAATTACACATCAAGAAAGGGTACGGGATGATAATGGGGACCTTTAGCAAGCTGGCGCTTGAAGTGCGCAGTAATGCTCGTTCTCTGGAATACGCTCTCACCGGCGTCCCACTTTGCCTTGAAAAGTAGAGTCTCACCCTCCCTAAAAGAAGTAGAGTCGCAAGCGTGCAGCTTCGAGCAGCTCTTTAATTTACTGTAGATTTCTTCTTCAATGTGTCCCTGTTCACACGCAGAACTGAGGAACTCTGCGAAAACCAACTGGACATGTGTAGTTTGATGCAGAGTTAGTAGTAGAGCAATGAAAAACTTGTTACATCAGTTGATATGTGTGTGCGCGTGCGCGTGTATATAACGTTCAGCATTATGGATTATGCGTATGCACCTTCTGGTTGCCATTGATCCAACCAAGGCCGAAGTAGTAGGTTAAATTGGTGTCCACTGAGTAGCCCTTGTATATTACATACCCGGACGAGATCAAGCCAGTGGGTTCTGTCGGCAAATCGCAAGCGCAACCGCACTTGTCCTCGGTTTGGTGTAAGAAAGAAGCCACCTCACCATTCTCAATCACCATGGGGAAGGGCAGGCCGATATACTCAGCGCCGTAAAAATCAAGGTTCCGAACATATTCGAGTTTGAAGCCGAGATCATTCCTGAGCAGGACATAGGTGTTCTCTCCATGCTTCTGAGCCTCCAGCGCTTGCATGTCTTCTAGCGTTATTGTGTAAGGGATGGGAAGCGGTTTTATTGGGGTGGGTTTGGGAGGCTGAGCCACGGCGACGTTGTCGGCGACGGCTACTGCCATGACCTTCAGGCGGCGGCTTGCGTGGTTGTTGTGCTTCATAGCCATTCCCAAAGCCACCGCGGCCGATGCTGCCCCAGATTTACTCTTCCATCCTGCGAATTGGGGCTTCACGCTCTTTGCCGAGCTCATGATCGGGGTGCTCAATACGTTGCACGACATCTTTCAGCTTCCTTTAAGTTGTACCTGAAAAGGAAAAACTATACTTGATAGTGTTTTTTTTTCATCGGCCAAAAAAAATTATTCAAATGAGAATAAAAGTACAAACATAACTCTATGGAAGAGTTAGTTATATGAGCAAACTGCCCACTAAACAGAGAAGAAAACAAAGAAAAAACAACAACCGAACCAGAGAAAACCATATTTTCGATAAGACTCCAAATCCACATGCCACACGTATAGAATAAACATAGGTTTTGTTTGGAAATAATGTCAACCTTTAGCTTTAGAGGTTAAAAAAGTTATTCAACTGTCATTTTTAGAATTTAAAGTTTGAAAAAGTTATTATAATTATTGATAATTTATCTTAAAATCTAACATTAATTTTAAAAGCTATTTCCAAACCAAGCCACAGCTAAATATCCCCACAATCAATTGAATCCGAGAGGTGGGAAAAGCCTTGTCATGTACTTTTTTGTATGTAATTTTTTGAGTTTATTTTTTTTTCTATTTTGGGAACAAGCAAATTACGCAAATATGTTCATTTACCAACATTTGCATCTAGAAGATTGCACCAGTCTTTAATTACTCTCTTTGTCACAAAAAATGACACTTTTTTACAGAAATATTATGAATATTGTGCCACGTGAACATAATAAATGGTATGTTTTATGATGGTTTCCTTTAACCAAATCTCATATTCATTTAAACATTATGAAAGTTTCACAGCTAATATTAAAAAGTAGATGTGTGTGTATATAGAATGACAAAATATATATACATATCACTTGACGAAATTCAAAACGTCAACACTTCTTGGTGTATGATTTTATTTATACATTTATTTTTTGCATACAAAAAGAACATGAATATAAAGTAGTCTAAAATTGATCATAAATGTAAGGAGTTATTTGAAGTTTCAAAGAAAACCAAAGGACGAAAGGAAATAATAATGTAACAAGGAATAGTAAGAGATATTACCGATGAGATTGGGATGCTTTTTGTTTCTGGGAAACTAGTGGTTGGCTAAGCTTGGCGGTGGGAAATCGAGGGCATGAATGGTGCCTTATATAGGCTTTTTTGCCCACCCATACGACAAACGGAACCGTGACTCATGGCCCTCGGAAGACAGTAACCGGTTACCGGTCACCCGACAACAAACGATCTCGTGCCTCCCGCCTGGAGTCACAGAAATTAGGACATATCAAGTTTCCTAAAATCTATTTCCACTTTCTAGTTTTCTGTTAGTCACTGTATAAGTGCATGCATCCTAATTTTAAAATAAAGGGTCTAAGGCAGTCATAAATATATAAAAATAAGTGCTATTTCTCATATTTATAAATCTTGTTTTGCGCTTGTTTCTGCCTCAGATAGACAACAACCTTTATGTTTTTTGCGTTTTCCTAATAAAAATTATTATCTCTGTCTAATAATATAATCATTAGATATTATATATCTTATTTCATATATATCTTTTATTATTCCATTATATAAAACTCACAAATGCTAATTATCGTAACTACAATAATGACAAATTAATTATCGTTACTACAATAAAGACAAATTAATGAGTATGGAGTTGGGAATGGCGCAGGCGACCTAGGGTGTGAGAGGAAGTGCAATTACAACAATTGACCCATTTAATCCAGAACGTTCAGATTCCAACAAATCAGGACGACCAGGCATTTTGGCATCCAAATCATGATGGAGTTTACTTGTCTTCAGACAGAGGCAAATCAACAAAATTCAGTTTCAAGCTTCTGCAGTGGAGGGGGGACTGTGTGGAACAACCTCGTTCCATTAAAAGTAAACACATTTTCCCGGAAGGCAGCTCAAGACAGATTACCAATAAACCAGAACTTGGCAATCACAGGCATTGTCCGGGTGGATCCACTTTGTCCTCTCTATGGTAGTGAACTTGAAGTTGTTGACCATATTCTGAATAACTGCACTCATGTTTCTCGGATTTGGTCTTATCTCTTCACTTGTTGGGCAAATCCAGCCTGGGGAAATGTATCTCTTGCAGGCATTCTACGTCAAAATCATCAGAAACTGAGAAATGCTGCAGCAAATAGAATGTGGCCAGCTATGCTTCCTGTAACCATTTGGTGTATACAGAATGGGAAATGCAAAAGTCTTCTCTGGGAAAACCTTTAACAGCAGGGAAATTTTTGATACAATCCAATATAGGTCTTTTATTTTGATTTCAAACAGATCTAGAAATTTTGATTCCTCTTGGTTTCTTTGGTGTCATGATCCAGTATTTGCCTTGAGTAAATTTTCTTGATCTTTCATCCTGCTTGATTTGTCTGAGTGAGTGCATCTTTTTATTTGTTTCGAACAGTTGCTTGTTGTATTGGTATGGATTGGGGGTAAAGTGTCTAACACCTTAAGGTTACATTTCCAACACCTAGCTTGAAATTTCTCGTTGTACAATTTTCATTTTTCTTTAATAAATTCTTTTGCTCTTGCCGTTCAAAAAAACAAAAAATAAAGACAAATTAATTATTTTTTATTTTATTGTAATTTCAACAAACTTATAAATTATCGTAACTCATAAATGCTAGTATTTAGTAAGAAAAATTTATACCTTTCAACCCTTCGAACGGAACGAATTGTCCACGAGAATAGACAGCCCGGGAGAGACTTATTTGTTTTTTTCTTATTTATGTGGATCAGTACAGAAACACCATGTGAGTTAATTACAATTTTGCATCTCTTTATAGTTGGCAAACAAAAGGATAAGATTATCGGAATCACTACAATAGGTTCTATTTTACAATTTTGCCCACCCAAACGACAAACGAAACCGTGACTCACGACCCTCGGAAGGCAATAACCGATTATTATGCGACAAACAGTTTCATGCCTAATGCCTTTTTTCTTTTTTTTTCTTTGAACGGCAACAAAGAAGTTTATTGATTAAAAGAGAGAGAACAAAGAAAGAGCTGAAAATGACTACATTAGCCAACAAACTAGTAATCACAATGCAGAAACCTACCTGAATATTTTTGAATATATCCAAATATCAAAAGTAATTGTCATATTACACTTTTAAAGCGCAAATGGGATTTAAGGATCAATCTGATCATATCAACTGTAATTAGGTAGGCCTATTCCAAATCTAAAGAAACAAGCAGCATTGAATTAGGAAGAAGACTTCTGATTAAGACAAATTTTGATCTCTCAAGATTAAAATCGATTTCCACGTTCTCGTATTTTGTCAAACAAAATTACCTGCCCCTCAACCCAAAAGCACCCTTACATTAACAGCAGTTAGCCTAAAGCTAGTACTGGAAGTGCATCTATATCCTAATTTTAAAATAAAAGGGTTATAACATAAAGTATAGAAGTGCACAAATGTTAAACAATCTTTTTTTATTCTTATATTGCAAGTTATTTGTTTTTTTAATAAAACCCAATTTTGTCATTATCTATTTAATTGGAGTTTTATTAGCAGTAGAACACTAAAAAAAGACCTTAAGTTACCACTAAATTTTATTTTTTGCTCTAAGCCTACCCACACTTGATTCTATATTATAGATCCATGTATTGCATGCATTTTTTCTTTTGAGTTAATCTTACCTTTAATGGCCAAAACTCCTCGATTGCTACTAATTTTTTTTTTTTTTTTTTTTTTTTTTGCATCAAACATGTTGCCATTCATTCTATATTACTATCAAATAATTATCTCAAATACAATAATTATTTTATAAAACTTAAAATTTCAACTTAACAATTATAGTCTAAGTTTGTTCTACTAAACAAAATGTCTTTGAATATAATTTTTGTTTCAATAAAGTTTTCTTTTCCAACCTAGATGTATATATACTAAATGAAAGCTTACATATCTAGTCTATCTAAAAGCTATAATATAATTCTAGTATGACTCAAGCATTTATTGTAAAAATTTTTTTAAAAAATTATCATTATAGCAAAGGTCATTGGTAAAAAGTTTAGGAAAAAAAGTTCTTGCCTATCAGAATTAGTTGCTTGTATTATAATAAGGAAATTTTTTGTAGTAATTTTTTTTTACATTTTCCAATGTTTTGAAATATGACAGGAAATATGTATCACCTCATTGCATGATGAAGGTAGATATTATCAAGGCATATGACTCAGTAGAATGGCCATTTCTGAAAGAGCACCTTCAGCAATTGGGATTCCCTAAACATTTTACAAGTCTAATCATGGAGTGTGCGACAAGTCCATCTTAGTCTATTATGCTCAATGGAAAGTGTTATGGTCTTTTTAGGGGGGTGGAGAGCAAAGGTCTTCAATAAAGGGATCCTATTTCCCCTTATCTTGTTCTATTGTGTACGGAGTACCTCAGTAGGAGCTTGAGTCGCTTGAAGAGCATGCCAAATTTTAGATTCCATTTGAAATGCAGTAGACATAAAATTAGGAATTTGTGTATTGCACATTATCTAATCTTAATGTGTCAAGCAAATATTCCATATATTATGCACATGAAATCAATTTTAATAGAATTTAGCTAGGTGTCTGGTTTGTCACCCAATGATGTGAAATATGAGATTTTTATAGGAGTGGTGAGTCATCTCAAGGAGGAAATTATTAGAGTTTCAGGATTTTGAGAAGTGTAGCTCCCAATGAAGTACCTAGGAGTCCTTTTGTTTGCTAAAACGCTTCTAGCACAGGACTTTGAGCCTTTGGTAAAAAGGGTGAAACCGAGAGTGGAAGGGTGGGCTAAGAAACTTTTATCATATGTAGGGATACTTTAGTTAATTAGGTCAGTACCCCTTTTGATTAAAGTATGTTGGAGTTCAGTTTTCTAATTCCCAATAAAATTTTAAAAAAAATCAATGCTATTTACCAAAATTTTTATTGTCTGGGAAGGTGGAGAGAAGCTGAAAACCTTTAATGGAATGGCATAATACTTGTAATCTAAACAATGAAGGGGGCTTAAATCTGAGGGATGGTATCTCATGGAATTACACCCTTTTTTGCTAAGCTTGTTCGGAATATTAATGCTAAGGAAGACCATTTCTGGATTCCTTGGATCCATGTCTACTACATCAAGGGCCATGATTTTTGGACCTTAAATGTAAAGGTTACAACATGTTCGATGTAGAGTAATGTGAATAAGTGTAGAAAATGGCTTTTCAAAAATGTGGTCACAAATAAAAGGTCTTGGACACCATAAAGGAGCATGACTTGTATGAGATGGTTAGGCCTAAAGGTGAAAATGTATTATGGGAAGACATCATGTGGAATAGGAGTTTTATGCCAAAACATTGATTTATTTTTTGGTTGCTGCTCTCTCGAAGGGCTTATGTACACGGGACAGGTGGATCTAGACAAGGCTTACAGGGCCAAACACGTGCTATCTCTATGAGAGAATAGAAGAGAACCAAAACCATTTAATCTTCAGCTGCCTATTCTCCAAAGTGGTTATTGATAGAACCATCCATTGCTTGGGCTTACATTGTTGATTAAGAAGATAGAAAGAAAGGGTTTACTAGTTGTGATTAAGTTTTAAGAAAAAATTAGCACTAGGTAAAATTTGCAAGATAGCATTAATAGTAGTTATCTATCATATTTGGCGAGTACGGAATGATTGTTATTGTAAAGGATCTCCTAGTATTTCCTTTACATTAAATGTTGAGGTAAGTAAATCCCAAGTTATTTTCTTCAAATAAGTTTTATTAAGTAAGGAAAGCAAGCCAAGTAAGGTTAAATTGAGTTCCAAAGTGCAATTCACACCTAAAGGGCAAGGATGGGGCAAAATAGTAATTTTGGCCCAAGTCAGTGGCATGAACGTAATTTCATAAAAATTAGGTTCATGCAATTGTTTTGAGCTATTTGATTTAAGAACATAAGTAGTTATAGCCATTTGAACTAAAAGCAAAAGTTAACGGTGAAAAATGCACTAAGTGAGAAATTGAGCTATTATGTTTTATAATGGGTTAAGTGACTTAAGGGCAAAGTGTTTGGGTAAGGAAAACCTTTCTTTGGGACCAAGGAGTGATGGAGTCGGGAGTGTTTAAGTGGCCTAAGTGAATCAAAGTTAGGTTTGAGGGCCAAAATGTCAAATGGAAAAGAGGTTGGCTATATAAATGGAGAAGATAGAACTATTCATCATCTCCCCCATTTGCCATTTTCATAGCTCTCTTTCCTCCATAGCTCTCCACCCTAATCACTTAAGTTTCCCTGGAAATTCAAGGTCCCAAAGCTATCCCAACAAGCCCTTAGCTCATTTTTGGTAGAATTGGTGCATTTGGAGTTGTTCTTACATTTTTTGGTTCAAACCCAAAGGTAAATGACTTTGATCCTTGTGGGTTAGTTCTAAACCTGTTAAATGGTTAGAAATGGTCTTAACTTTGTGCTCTTGGTTCCCAATTTGATTGATTTCAAGCTTGTAACTCAAAGGAACTCGTTGGAGCTCAAATGTGTTCATTTCTTGTTTCTTGCTTTCAAGATAAATTGAGGTAAAGGATTTAAGTTAATTAAGCTCCAATAATGCATAGAAATGTAGTGTAATGAGTGGGAATAAAGTATAAACAAGACCCATGTGAATCGGACTTGGGATGAGGAAGTTTGAGCAAGTTTCGTACAAGTTCGCATGCTGTCGCGCAATGCTGTAAATGCATTGGCGACGCAAACTGGAGACGCGTCGCCAATAAATGTCAAGATACCCGAGCATCGATGCCTTTGGCGACACTTCACCAACGGCACTACCAAGGCATTAGTCTCTCAAGCTTGGGGCATCCTAAGGATGCCTTAAACTCTCGGTTATCATCCATAGACTAATTTAAGACGTTCCATAGCCTCAGTTGGGTCTAGAACTCATTCTTAAGTTGGGAATTATGCATTATTTAGGTGGTAGCTAAGTGGTGTGGTTAAGGAAGGGTAAGTAATGGTGGCTAAAGGGGTTAAAGTGCTTAAGTTACCAAGTGAGCACTAAGGTGATTAAGGCGGGTTTTAAACTCTTTGTTGGCCAAGTGGAAGGTCATACACATTTGGGCAATAAAAAGGAAAACCTAAGAGGGTCCCAACCAAAATTTATGGTTTGGTAAGTAAGCCACTAAGAAGCCCTAAGCTAAGCTCAAAGAGCTTGGTAAGTTGAACTACATAAAGCAGCTACCCTACACAGTAAGTTAAGGGAAAAGACGGGTAAAGAGGAAGTGAACGGTGACTTACTCTAAGTAGCCCATCAAGGCGGGCAAGGTTTGAGTAAGTGATGACTTACACTAAGGTGCCCGTAAGAGGACTTCATAGGGTTAGTTAAGTGCTAGCATAGGATATGAGGGCCAGTATCCACATACCCCAGCCATAAGAGCTCACGACAAGTCTAGCACCTACGGGTGTAAGGAAGTCCGAGATGCATATGCATGTGCATATTCCATCCATCCATCCATCATTTGCATTATTTGTTGTTCTTTTCTTGTTTTTGATATTGGTGGTTGCTTGCTTGTTTTGTTTGCATTTTATTTATGCATATATTTGCGTGCTTGCATTGTTTTTTTTCTTGTAGGTACTAAATCCCTTACTGAGTACTTTAGAGTACTCACCCCTTAAGTGTTGTGCAGGTATTAAGTGAACTAGTTAGGCTTAACAGTTGGTAAAGGGCAGCTATTAAAGCTAAGTTGTATTGGTTCAAAGGTATTCTCTAAGTAGGAAACTCCAAGTTTTTGAGTTCCTTAGGGCATAAGCTAGTACTAACCAAAGTGTTTACCTTATAGTTTGAGGCTAAGTGAGTACAAGGAAAGTATGGCTCATCACTTGAAGCTAGCTTGCTTGGGTGAAGAGCTAAGGACTGATCTTAGTAGATATAAGTTGCTTCTTTTATATGTATGGTAATTTCATACATAGATCGCCTCTACTAGTGTCCATTGGTGTGTATAACACTAGGGTTGCTTTTGGGTGCATATAAGTTTGAGATGTTTGCACATAGTTGTTACTTGTAGTTAAAGCAACTAAAGTTTTTATGTCTTGGCTTGTTTGAATTATGTTTTGTTAACTGCCGCAGCATTGTTTTCAATGATATTTTAATTTAATAGTTATTGCATAGCTAAGACAATGCATGCATATTTCCTATGCAGGATAGGCTAAGTAACTAGTTGCATGTAAAGATTTAAGATACTTCGCGAGTAATAACTAGCCAATTGTAACCTAAGTGGGATTATAGTTCCCTAAGAGCCTACCAGTGTTAGCAATTTAAGGTATTGGGACCCTGTTCCACCACAGTTACCATGATGACGTCAATAGTAATATGCAACAGGTGGCGCAAAGGATTTACTTCAATATCTGTGTTGGTATGAATTGTTTCAAGCTATAAAGATACGTAGAAAGGACTGAACGTGCCCATTTTATGATAGATAATGTATCTTTTCCTTGGTATGCCAAGTGTATTCATAATTTTGAGCAATTAATATATTCTTCACCATTACCCAAAAAAAAGTTGTTTAAAAAAATTAGAAGTAATTTTTATTTGAATATTACATTTTATATTGAAGGCTCATAGTCTTGAAGTACTTTTGGAATTGTTAAGAGATAAATTCAATAATTTTGTAATTGCAAGTTTTTATTTTATCTGAGATTAAATATCTTAAGGAAAGAAGTTTGGAGGTTTATTTGTTCAAAAGCTATAATTAAATGACATATTTTTAGACCTTGATTGTAGATTCTGACCATATAAGGAGCTATATGTAATGGAAGAAGTTGGAGAATTATTAAAAGGACATGCAATAAGTTTTAGTAGAACAAAAGAAGTACCCAACATGTACTATATGTATTGGATCAAAATTTTATTTAGTTTTATACAAAATATAATAATTTTGTTGTGACTTTATTATTTTTTCATTATCATAATTTTGAATCCGTATACTTTCATAATTGACACTGACACAAAAAAATTCTTTACATATGATACATATTTTGAGTATTTCTAATTTTTTAAAAAATATTATTTTTATATCCAGTTTACTAAGTTAATAGTTTTCTTTCTTTGATTATTCAAAATTTTAATTTACTTATAATATTTAAAATTTAAACACATTTGTACCATTTAAAAAGTCTTCATATTAGGAAAAAAATTAGTATTTGAAAAATAAAATCAATGATTATTTCTTGTGTTTTCTATGATTTTTTATGGCACAAAACTAAAAAAATGCCACTAAATTTAAAATTTTTTAACAAACATGTCTTTGATTTATTTAACTATTAAACATACCTAAAAAATGATGCTTATGTATTTATTTAATTTTTAGACTTAAAATATTTTATCGGAACCCAAAAGTGAAACTTAACATGTCCGTACTAATTATAACATACAAACAATGGGTAAAACTAGATTCTCAAACTTTAGCGATATGAGTATAATTTTTGAATTAGTGAGTATACTTTAAAAAAAGTTATATAAGACTTGACCTCAACCTTTGGAATTATCACATTGACTAGGCTGTAAAGTACAAGATAAGTGTAGATCTAAAACCTTGGTGTAAGTGTATTTTTTATTAAAATTCGAGAGTTAGGTAATTAAACATTTGTGGTATTGCATAGTTACTTATAGTTACATGTCTTTGGAAAAATTCAATGTTTACTTACTAAGTTTATACTTTGACATTATGACTCATACTTGTGTTGTAACGCCCCCAATTTTATGAACTTTAATTTTAAAAGATATCTTAAATTCCCAGAATTATAAAACATTTAATTAAAAATGATTTAAGAAATATGAGGTAAAACATTTTGTTTTCAACTATTTTCCAAATAATAAGAATATTAAATGAAATTAGAGTAATCAAGTGACAATCCCAGGAAAACTAATATAAAGATAATGTGCTAATTTAAACAAACCATATGTTTCTTTAGAAATCAAATAACACAAAGTTGAAACCCAGCCCTAGCCAGTTTTACTTTCGAGGGGCTACAGCGTACTCTCACGCATTCTGCCCCACATCTTGAATCTCATTATATGGTTTAGTGTACTTAGTCTCCTCATAGTACTCACCTAAGAAAACATGTTAGAAGGAGGAGTGAGCAAGACTTGCTCAGTGAGGAGGAAGTATCAGGCCCATCATGTGGGTCATAATATTCCCACAACAAATAACAGTAAATAATAAACATTATGTTATAGCAATTTAATTAAAGAATTATTTCATACAACAACATGACAACAATATTAATGTCCTACTAGCATGCTTAAACTACTATGCATATGCATAATTCTTTTTTCTGATTAAATTATATCTTATTGATCAATCATTTAATCCAATACTTAAATGCCATCGGATGAACCTAGGGTGGTGAGTTTGTATATCACCCACTCTCGGGATAACTTCTAGGCAGTGCCACTAGGGATGCCACCAAGCTAGAGCCTCTCGGGATACCTACGCCAAGGTATAACCTCTCATGATACTAGCCATAAGCATGGTCCCTCACCAACTATGGTCTGGCAGCGCACAAATCATATCTCCATACTCCATTTCAATATTGGGTCATGACTAGGGACAATTTGGTGCCACCCCAACATGGCTCTTGGGTTCGAATCATCCGTTTCAAACTTCTTATCTAAATTTACCTTTGTTAGGCCATGTCGATATGGTTCGTCACCAACCTTGCATGCCTCATGTTTTATCCTACTCCTCAAATCTTTTACTTAATGCGATCTTGTGCATGACAAACATCAATAATATGCGACAACCAATTGATACATGACGGTAACTCATTTTATTTAGCCCTTTTTAGTAGGGTGTCAGGATTCTAATACATTTTATTTCTTTTATTTTGTTATCTTAGCTTAGTGTTCCATGATGACATAACAATCGATGATATCTTTTAAATGTATTTATGATATATGTTCATCTCTTCTCTCATGAATTCTTTCTAAGTTTGTCATTTAACATTTACTCTTCTAATCATTTATCTTCCGGCTTATAGTAATTTATTACAGCCTTAACATGCCACTAACTGCTACTTTCAATCTCATCACGTTGCTAGCGAACTTGTCAGCCCTAAATATAGTACTAGCGGTGTTTGTCTTACTGACCATAAACATGGTACTAACGGGCTTATTCAAGCGGTCCTAACATGCTTATAATTTAATTCTTGTTACAAACGGTCCTAGTATGATACTAGTGTCAAACATACATCATATATCACATCATTACAACCATGCAACCAACCAACTAAAATTACATCTCAATAGAAGAGAACTAAAATAAAATTCTAGGAAAACTAATAAATTACCTAACCCATGTTGGCCACGCATTTAAAGATTTTATTTAGCCCCAATTTTTTATTTTGAATTTATTATTTGGGTTGATGCTTATTTTGGGTCTAAGAAGGCCCATGAGAACTAACCCGCTTTTCCCCCTTACCTATACGGAATAATATGGCGAAATGAGGCAATTTCCTAGGACAGTCCTACAAAATGTTAATAAGGTAGAAAATTAGAAAATATGCTAAAATTTAGAAATTTTCATAAATGGTACTTGGAAGGTTCATGTTCTTGGCATCTAGGCCGAAATTTTACCTAGTGGGTAAAAAGGGTTTCCAGGTGTCTCTTGTGGCCTCATCCCTATTCGGGATCATGTGGACAGCCTTCTTGATATTGATCCTAAAAATTATGGTGGCCACACATTGAGTTATATGCTCATTTAGTAGTTGTAAAAACTGATCTTGGATGGAAAAATTTTTTATTTTGATTACCAATGTGTTTTCGGGATCTCTAGTGCTCCGGGAATCCAAAGAAGCACTAAACCTTCAAGTAAGGATTTTCTAACCCTTTGTAACAACATGGAAAGTAAGGAAAAGAAATTATTAAGGCTATAAGATTTGAAATTGGCAGCCAAAAGAATTTTGAAAAGGCTATGGTGGCTTACCAAGACATAGGAGCAAGTATGGACCCAATTGCACCGGCAACGAGTGCAAAAACCCAAAACTTGGATTAAAAATTATCTACCAAAGATTTACAACAAAATATAAGGCCTTTAGGTGCTAAAACAAAAAATTAAAAGAGTGATATAGAAGGATTTAGACGTACACAAAAGAATTCGGAATCGTTGGTACGAGCAGGATCGCTTTTGGTGTTCGGATTGGGTTTTCCTTCAACTTAATGAATATAGGTAATGATAGGGAATTAAATAACATTCAAAAGTGCTTGGATGATGGAGAAATAAAGCCTAAAGGGCTGAACCTACACCGATTTGACAAAGAACACGATCAAGCCGGTAACAGAGTGGAGAGTGTGATGATGATCCTTTGGTGTGATGCCTTCTTCTCCACTTTAATGAGCACGACCCAGAAGAATGGACGAATTATGAGCCTATTTAATTGAGCTAAATAAATGGGAGGGCAAAATATTGCCAAGGCTAGAAGAAAGTTATGGCCAATTGAAGATGGTGGCCATAATTTTTTTTTCTTCCTTGTGGTTGGCGGCATGTTGATACAGAAAAGAAGAAGTGAAAAGAACTAGTTGCCTAGGTTATGGTTTCTAGTGGTGGAACAGATTTTTTTTTTAACCTAAAAGAGTTACAACAAAATAAAATAAAAGTAATAAAAAAATGAGAAAACGTTTTACGTGGATGATGATGGCTTGATTGTGATTTAGTTAACAAAAATAAAACACTACAAGAGAGATCACAAAAACTGACCAGCATATTGGTCAGTAATTGGTCACCAAATTACTTTTTGGTGACCGAAATATGTGGTCAACAAATGGTCGGTAAAACTCTGGTCACTAAGAGCTGGTAACCAAGTGGTGACCGAGTATAATGACCAAAAAAAGGGCCAGCAAGCGGTCACAACTGGTGATTGATTTAGTGACCGATGTAATCGGTCAGCAAAGTGACTGATTTAATGACCGATTTAATCAGTCAGTGAAATTGCATTTTTTTTATTAATACATTTTTATCAATTATAAACTTTCGATATTAAAATTAATAATTTAATTAACCATTTATTATAATTAAAATAAATGTAACAAAAAATATTATGATTTCAACTTAATTAATATAAATATCATTAATTTAAAAAATATATATATATATATATCTAAAAATATTTTTTTTAACAAAACATCGTACATAACAAATTATCCCTAAATACTAACTGCACTATCATCTTCTCCATTAGATGCCTCCTCCTCATTCTCCTCATCCTCCTCCACATCATCATCACCAACATGACCGGGTCAACTACTACAAGGAGGCCGCAAACTGACAGTAGTCTACCAAAAGCAGAGGTCATTGCAGCTTGAAGGTCATGTCCAACACGATCTTGAAAGCGCTTCATTGTTATGTCCACGTCCTATATTTTTTTACTGCTGAAGGCCCACCTTCTTGTTATACTCCATTTAAGCCAAACACAACAACAAGTAGAGGGATTGAGAAAGAGAAAGTAGAAAGAAATCAATAAACCAATAAAAGGAAGTGACATATAGAAACAAAAAGTAAAAAACAACATGAAAATTGGAGGGAAGAAAACGTACCAAATGATGCTCGTAGAGGAGGAAGAAATAAAGACTATGGGCAAAATTTAATCAAACGAGAGCAGAGTTGTGGGAACCGATTGAAGCATTTGGCTGAAAAGGAAAGCTAATTTGAGGTGGGCCATGGAAGATGACACTCAGATTTCAGGCCAGGTCGATGTGTGGTAAATTTGCGGGAGTGAAGTAATAATTTTGGTGGTGTAGTAAAGATAAACAGGTTGACGTTATGGGCAAAAGTCTGATTTTGAGTGGAAAAGGGGGAGATGACCAACTATGATCTCTGGCGCATTTATTTCCCCTTGTTTATTTCTCCCACCTGGTCATTTGAAATTGCCGCTCCATTTGAACCCAAAAATAAAATAACGCCAACTTGTGTTTCATCCATTGCCAACTTGTGTTTCATCCGTTTTGTCTTTTGTTTGTTTTTTTTCCTTCCTTTTTTCATATGTACATTAACACCTATTTATAAATATATACATTAATGCCTATTTAAAAATAAAATTTTAAAATATTTGGTTAATATCGTACAAAACACTTACCTAAACTGCAATATTTTATCTCTAGCTATAAAGAGTATATCTCCGGATAATGCTACCTTTCCTCTCAGACAAAGGAGATCGGCGGAGAAAAACATAAAATAACAAGAAGAGTGAAAAAGATATACAAAAAAGAAAAGAGAACAAAAGGCATCTATATATTTACGCGGAGGGGATGATGGCAGTCTAGCAGATTGGTGAAGCTTTTTAGTGACCGATTAGGGTCGGTCACTATATCGGTCACTACATTGATCGATTAGTGGCCAACTTTGGTGACTAAATCTTTACTGATAGCCGAAGGACTATCTCCTCTCCCAGTGCGTACTTCCTGCCGAAAGTATGATCAGGAAGCCTGGCGTCACCCGAACGAGGCACCATCACTGACCTCGGAAGGAACGAAGCCAAGCATCCCGAACTTGGAACTTCGGCAAGAACGCCAGGGATCGCAAAGATGGTGCCGTCTCCCTCAGGGGACCGAACGGATCGCCTTCGGATGAGCTATCGCAAACAGAAGGGAATCTCCCCAAAGGTGGAACCTCCGAACAAGGGAACCCCCCAAAAGCACGAGCATAACTCCCGTAGAAGAGCGGCATTGTCAAAGAACGACCTCGCCCAGAGGACCTCGGGAGTACGGCATGAGCATTTAAAGAGCCTCTGACGTGCCGCCCACAGATGTTACATGCCACTTCAAATGGCTATTTGACACGCCGACGCCGTCCAGGTCTTGTCACGACCTGTCTCGGTTCAAGGCTCAAGGGGCCTGTCACCGGCTTCGGAGGCTCCTCCCCGGAAAAGCACCCCGGGGACCTCCTAACCCTCTTCTCTGAGCTTTTCAGGCACACTCCACTAGGAAACCTCACCTCCAGACGCACTCCCTCACAGGAAGTCCTCCCGGAAGTCACTATTCCTTCCAGCAAAGATGTCTCAGGGCATCATTTGGCGCCATCTGTGGGAAACCATCCTCGGGTCGCCGTCATTGAGACTCGGTGTTCTAAGGACAAGGGACTCCTGAGGTCCCCGTCCGCGCCTGAAGTCCAACCGGCCACCGAGGAAGCCCTCCTAAGGACTTCCATGCCTGAGGAAGAGCGTCCTCTGGTCATAACCATGAGCTTTCTGCGCGACTTTCAACGTTCTGTTGTGGCTGAAATGACACAACAGATAGACCGAAGGTGGCCGCAACAAGCTCAAGCCCAAAGGCCTCCTTCGCCAGCACACCCTCAGGAAAAAAGTCCCAAACCAACCCATCGTAGTTCGGGATGCGGAGACCCACGAGAGGAGTCTTCAATGGAAAACATGCCCCTCGGGGCACGGCTCGCGGGACAAGCAGGGTCAAGATGACCCAAAATCACACACAGGAGGAGCCAGTCACCTGAGGCGAGGTCCCCATCCCCTCAGCGCCGAACTCACTCTCCGAAGAGGCACCGACAATCTCCCCTCCCAGAAGAAGAACCTAGCGCCACGATCCTTATGGAGAAGATATTGGCGAGGTTGGACAGAGTGGAGAAACAGGTGGCCCGCAAACCCGTCTGGGCTAGGCTGTCTGGAACCTTTTGTGGGGATGAGTCCCCATTCACCCAAGATGTAGTTGAGGCAGCCATGCCAGGTGACTTCAGAGTACCTCGGCTGGAAACTTATGATGGCCGTACTGATCCACAGGCCCATCTGACCAAGTACAGACGCAGCATGATGATGCACGGTGCCGACGACGCTACCTTGTGCAAATGTTTCGAGGTCACTCTCACTGGGCCAGCAACAGCCTGGTATAATTCATTGGCCCCAGGAACCATCACGGAGTTCCAGGAGTTATCCACAGCCTTCACGCAGCAGTTTATCGGAAGTCGGCCAACGGTGAAGATGCCGGTTCAGATGTTCGACATAGCGCAAAGAATTGGAGAGACCATCCGCGACTATGTCGAGAGATTTAACAGAGAGGCCTTGAGTGTCCCAGACTTTCGGCCCGAAGTACGCATCCTCGCGATGACACGGGGCCTTCGGAGGGACTCACAGCTGTTTTACGAATTCTCCAAGGACCCCCCGGACACGCTGGGCGAATTTTACCGAAGGGCCGAACAGCACATGACAGCCGAAGAACTGAGAATGGGCGGACCGAAGTCCGATCACACCCGGGCCGAAGGGTCCAGCCAGCAAACCCGGTATCCCACCGAACAGGCAGGCTGACCTCGGAGAACGCGAGGAAGGAAACTCCCCATTTTCACACCCCTGAACACCACAAGGACCAACATCCTCATGACAATGGAAAGGCAGGGAACTCAGGTTCAGCGGCCACGGGCCATGACCGCCGACAACAGAAAGAATATGAAGAAGTTCTGCCAGTTTCATCGCGACCACGGCCACGACACCGAAGACTGCTTCCAATTGAAAAAGTATATAGAGTCGCTGATAAAACAGGGCCAACTTCGGCGTTATCTGCGCATGCCTTCCCCGAAAGGGAGAAAAGAGGAGGAAGGAAAGGCAGAAGATGAGGACTACGACTCCGACAGGCGGAGAAACCGAAGTCCGAAAAGGCGCCCCCCACCTCCAGCGGGAATCATACAAACAATTACGACGGGACTGCCATCCTCGGAAAGAAAGAGGAAGGCCAGAGAAATAGCAGTCATGGAGTATCAAAGTCCAACAAAAAAGCTGGCCCGAAAGGATGGTTCCACCGTCATTTTTCCCCATGACGACCCATTATTGATGGCGAGAATCATGGCGAGAATAGGAAACTGGGACGTCAAGAGAGTGCTGCTTGACGACGGATCAAATGACGACGTCCTGTTTTCACACTTGCTGCCGAGGTTGGGTGTATCTAGCAGCAACCTCAAGCCCGTCACCTCGCCTACCTTCGGGGTAGGTCCGTCCGAACTGCCCGTCCTCGGATGGATCGATCTCCCTTTGATGCTGAAAGGGACTTCGGTGATTGGGACAGCAGAGTTGTACGCCTCCACAATGGCAAGGTTCATCGTTATGGATGTCCCTTCATCGTACAACGCCATCCTTGGAAGACAGACACAGGGAAACCTGCACATTCGCCCTGATGTCAAGTACTTAACCGTCACTTTCGCCGCCAAGGATGGAGATGCGGAAATCTTCATAGATCAAGGCGAAGTAAGGAAGGTGTTCGTCAAAACACGAAAGGCTCCAGCAAACAACTTCGCGCAAGCTGTGGAAGCAAAAGCACCAAAAAAGGGCGAGGCAGAGAATCCCGCGAAGGCGGAAATGGAAGAAGTAGAACTTGTCCCAGGCCAAAATACCCGAATAGGGAAAAACTTGGCCGAAGGTGACAAGGAAAAACTTGTATCTTTTCTACTGACAAATAAAGATCTGTTTGCCTACTCGCCGAAAGACATGCCAGGGGTAAACCCTGACATAATTCAACATAGCCTCAAAGTAAGTCCGGAAGCAAAGCCTGTCCAGCAAAAGAAGCGAGGCATCTCAGTTCATAAAAGTAACTTTGTCAAAACCGAAGTCCAACGACTGTTAGAAGCCGATGTCATCAGGGAGGTCAAGTACCCTGAATGGTTAAGCAATGTGGTAGTTGCCACAAAAGAAGGAAGCAGCAAACTCCGGATGTGCATCGACTTCAGAAACTTGAACGATGCTTGCCCGAAAGATTCATACCCTCTCCCACCGATAGACCAATTGGTAGACTCAACTGCCGAATACGGGCTCCTAACTTTCTTAGACGCCTTCAGTGGGTATCATCAAATAAGGATGGACCCTGAAGATGAAGAAAAAACCGCCTTCATCACCGAGGGAGGAACATACTGCTACATCAGGATGCCCTTCGGGCTCAAAAACGCAGGAGCCACCTACCAGAGGTTGATGAGCAAGGTCTTCAACGACCAAATAGGGAGAAACATGGAAGTATATGTGGACGACATGATAGTCAAAAGCAAACTGCCAGGCGACCACGTCGCAGATCTAAAGGAAACTTTCCATCAGCTCAGAGCCTTCGGGATCCGCCTTAATCCCGAAAAGTGCATCTTCGGAGTAACCTCGGGAAAGTTCCTTGGGTACATGGTATCAGAAAGAGGCATTGATGCCAACCCAGAAAAAATTAAGGCTCTACTCGAGTTCCGAACTCCTGCCACAATAAAAGATGTGCAGAGGCTCACCGGAAGGATAACCTCCCTCAGCAGGTTTATTTCCAGATATGGAGACCGGTGTCGACCATTCTTCAAAGTCCTCACTAAGGCAGCAAAAAAGGAGGACAACCTCGGGAGTAATGACCATCCTTGGGGTGAAGACTGCCAAAAGGCCTGGGAGGAACTCAAAATCTACTTAGCCGGTCTGCCCACTTTGCGGCAACCTCGCGAGGGAGAGCCCCTCGTGTTATACCTCGCCGTCACAGAAAAAGCCGTAAGCTCGGTCCTTGTGAAAGAAGAGGGGGCGAAGCAATGGCCAGTCTACTACGTAAGCAAGTCCCTGCATGGCGCCGAAGTCAGGTACCCTCTGTTGCAAAAAGCTATATATGCCTTGGTGCTAGCAGGAAGAAGGCTGCGACCATATTTTCAGGCTCACCCTATCATCGTCCGAAGCAGTCTACCTCTGCGCGATGTCATGAGAAAAGTTGATCATTCGGGAAGGCTTTCCAAATGGTGCATAGAGCTTGGCGAACACGACATCACTTATGAACCTCGAAAGGCCATAAAAGCTCAAGCTCTGGCAGACTTCATTGCCGAAGTACCCACCACCGAAGATAGCCATCCAGATCCAAGCGAAGGTGAGCCAGAGTGGACTTTGTACGTCGACGGAGCCTCGGGGTCCGAACACCAGGGAGCTGGGGTAATTATCAGAGGTCCCGAAGGCCTTGAAGTAATGAAGGCTATTAAGTTCAGCTTTAACGTCACCAACAATGTGGCTGAGTATGAAGCCCTCATAGCAGGATTGCGCCTAGCCAGAAGAATTGGCGTGCGAAATCTAAAAGCCCACAGCGATTCCCAGCTAGTAGTTCGGCAAACGGCAGGAGACTATGGGGCGAAGGACCCAATCTTGGCAAAATATCACGAACTGGTGACAAAGCTCATTCGAGAGTTCGACACCATACGGATCGAAAACGTACCTCGACGGGATAACGCCGAAGCAGACTGCTTGTCGAAGTCAAAAACATACACCGAGGTACTAAGCCGCCCGAGCATTGAAGTACTGAGCATAGTAACTTCGGAAAAGGGCTGGAAAGACCCGATAAAAAGGTATCTTGCGAACAACGCGCTCCCCGAAGACCCCATCGAGGCTGCAAAAGTGCGAAGACGCTCCGGGCGATTCTTCCTAATAGGCGAAGAACTGTATCGGCAGGGATATGCAAATCCTTTACAGAGGTGTGTTGGCGAAGAGGATACTGAAATGATCCTCGAAGAAGTCCACGAAGGCGCTTGTGGTTCACACATTGGAACCGACGCCCTGGCGGCAGTAATACTGCGCCAAGGATACTTTTGGCCTACCCTGAGAAAGGACGCTAGGCAGTTCGTCCGAAAATGTGGTAACTGCCAAAAACACGCAAATATCCAGAGGACACCCTCGGAAATGGTGACTTCGGCTGACTATCCCTGGCCCTTCGCAGTCTGGGGCATAGACCTCATAGGACCACTCCCAACAGCGCCTGGAGGCGTGAAATTCTGCGTAGTAGCAGTAGACTATTTCTCCAAATGGGTCGAGGCAGAACCGTTGGCTACTATCTCGGCAAAAGAAGTGCAGAAGTTCGTATGGAAGAACATCGTATGCAGATTTGGCATACCAAGGGTACTAGTAGCTGATAATGGATCCCAGTTTATAGACAAAGGGTTCCAGGAATTTATCAGTGACCTCGGAACAAAAATGCACTTCGCCCCAGTAGCTCACCCCCAAAGCAATGGGCAGGTAGAAGTATCTAACAGGACCATAAAAGATGGTCTGAAAAAGAGGCTGGGGGAAGCAAAAGGGAAATGGCCAGGAGAGCTCCAAAGTGTACTGTGGAGCTACCGAACAACACCCCGAAGAGCAACAGGGGAAACGCCTTTTTCACTCGTCTTCGGTACAGAGGCCATCATCCCAATCGAGGTAGTGCAACCATCAATCCGAGTACAAGTTTTTGATGAAAGTAGAAATGACCTCGGCCTAAGAACCATGCTCGACCTCATCAGCGAACACAGAGAAATAGCGGAGCTGATAAGAAAAGCTTTTCAGCAGAGAGTGGCCACGGCTATAAACTTGCGTGCCAGGCCAAAAGGAATAAAGAAAGGAGACCTCGTTCTCCGAAAGGCTGAATTTGCACCTCGTAGGCCATCCCACGGGGTATTTCGCGCAAACTGGGAAGGTCCTTATCTGATCCTTGCCGAAGTACGAAAAGGGGTGTACAAGCTCGGCGATTCCGAAGGTATAGAATTAAAAAATACGTGGCATTCGGACGCCTTGAGAAAATTCTATACTTAGGATCTCGGCGAAGAAGATTGTGCTGTACAAATTAGAAAAATTCTCTAAGTACGAAAGTTTCTTAGCCAAAAAGTCTTAAGCATAAGAGGTGCAAATTCCGCAAAAGTGGCCGACCAGATAAGGTTTTCCGAAGTCTCTTGAGCGAACGTGTTCGGGACAATGGAGAAAACCTGGCAAAAGACTTAGCCAAAATTCTTGGGCATAAGTTGTACAAGTCTTAAGTTGTACAAGTCAAGATTTCGCGAAGAAGGTCGCCATGCTAAGCGCAGATAAGGTTTTCCGAAGTCTCTTGAGCGAATGAGTTCGGGACAAAGGGAAACGAAAAATCTCGCAAAGATACTTAGCCAAATTTTCTAAAAAAGTCTTTTATTAAGATAAATTTGCTTACAAAGAAGGAAGATTGCCAGAAGAAGAAGTACAAAAGAGAAGGAAAATAAGGCAAAGGGCCCTAGAACAAACTAAGGATTCTCGGCGTCCCGGGAGCCACCAGCTCCTGCGTCCTTCTCCACAACCTTCGGCGCCGGAAGCGAAGGGGGCAGGTTCAGATGCTCAATCTTGGACCAAGACCACCGAGGCCCCTCGGGAATGTTCAGAGCCTCCAAAAAAGAAAGGTCCAAGTCTGGGAACCTTTGAAGAACTTGATACCGAGCGAGGCAAAACCCGTCCTGAAAACCAACTTTGGTCATCTGGTCGGATTTGTCCTTCTCGACACCGAGGTCTTCAAGGTCCTCCTTCAGATCCGCGACCTTCTTCTTCAGCGCCTTCATCTTCTTCTTCTCCGGCTCCTTCTTCAAAGACTCGACCTCGGCTTGAAGCGTGGCTTTCTCTTCAAGCACCTTCGCCAGGAGAGCCTCAGATTCTGACTTCTCCTTTTGAACTGCCTCGTTCGCCGAAATCAGCTCCGCCACCTGGGAGCCGAGGTCAGAAATCTTCTGGGAGGAGTCCTTCAAAAGTTCTTCCTTTTCCTTCAGGAACTCCTCCCGAACGGCAGCAACCTCCTTTTCTGCAGCTTGAGCCAGCTGCGCGTTCTGTGTGGCCAGTTCCGAGCACTTGGCCTTATATTGGTCTATGGTGCCTACGGCCGAGGCTCGGAACAGCGCCTGCCTCGCCACCCGAACTCTGAGGAAACCGGCGTACCCCAGCAGCTGCAGAGAAACAAAGACAAAGTTAGTAAGGCAAAGAAGAAGAGGCAGACATTTAGAGGAAATCAAAAGGAAAAACACAAAGGCGAGAGGCGTACCTGGGCAGCGTGCTCAGAGACCTTCGCGGCAAGGGAGTCATCATCAGGGTGAGCCTCCGCGATGGCCTTGAAGGAGGCCTCAGTAAGCACCCCCTTTGAGATCTCCTTAGCCATTTGCTGGCAGTCTCCGGAGTACAAATTCATGTCCTCCGTAAACGTCCAGAAAGGCTCCTTCGGGACCTTCCCCTTCGGGATATGGGCATCCCGAAGGGCCCGCTTTCGGGCGTGCTCGGCCACCCAACCCGGAGATGATATCTCCCCTGCATGGCAAAAACAAAAAATTGGTCAAGGCAAGAAAATCTCAAAACCCACAAAAAAGAAGGCACCACAGTTTGATAGAAAAACAAACCTGCTGGCACCTCGGCGACGTCGTCGTCGGAAGCCCGAGCCTCCTCGGTAGAAATCCCCTTGCCCTTGCTTTTACGTCGCTCTTCGGCAGAAGGGGCCTCTACCAAAGCATCCAGAAGAGTCGCCGAAGGAGTGGGACTCTGAGCAGTGAGGTCAGCAACGACCTCGGCCGGCGGGACAACAGCAGCCTCGGGCTCTTCGCCCACCTCCTCGGGAATCTCTGGGAGAGGAGGGGGCGCATCCTTCTTCGCCCGTTTGGCCGCAGATGGCCCAGCCCCAGACGTTTTCCGTCTTCGGGAGACGGCCTTCTTCGTCTGCTCACCTTTCTCGGATTGCCCGAGGAAAAGCGATTTGTAGAAGGCAGCAGTGTCGTCGCCCATCTCTGAAAAGGAAAGAAGACATCAGTGTGAGTCCAGGGTGAAAATATAGAAAAGGGATTTGGAGATAACTTACTTTCATAAAAACTTTCGTAAGACTCTTCCTTCCGAAGAAGCTTCACCAGCCAGGAGTCTTTCCCGGCAATGGCAGGAGCCGGCATCTCGAGGTCCGTCTTGTGCTCCTTTACCACCTTTAGCTCCCGAAGGACCTCTTCGGTCATCAACTTCCAGTTAATGGGAAAGGGGTAAAGAGGGCGCGAAGGGACCTCGGAATCCCAGTCGAAGACAGCTCGGATCCGTCTGTCGAAGTCCGTGAAGATAGGTGCCAACTCGGGAGTCAGCAATATCCTCGGGTCAACGACGTCCATCTCCAGCTTTCCCCGAGCCCATTTGGTCGGAACATGCGACCAGGCCTCCTCCTACTTCAGAAAAAAGAACTTTTGTTGCCACCCTCGCCAGCTGTCCTTGTTGGCAAAGGTGAACTTATATTTTTTGCTCCCTGATCCCCGAGGTAGCATAAAGTAGAAGCCACCCTTCGGGACCACGAAGAGCTTATAGTACTGCAGAAAAAGAATGAAGTGGGGTTCTATTTTGAAAACGCCACACATACAAAGAAAGGCGTTGAAGTAGCAGTACGAGTTCGGTGGAAGTTGGTTTACGGCAATGCCATGGAAATCGCAAAACTCGCAAACCATCTTCGGTGGAGGGTACCAAAGTCCGGCCTTCAGCTGGGCTCGGAAAACGGTAATCTCGTCACTACGGTTTGAAAAACTGAATTGGTCAGAACGTGGCAACCTCGTAGTGGCATAGGAGGGAAGGAAGAACTTCTTCTTCCATTTCTCTAGTTTTGCAAGAGTGGTGCAACAAGGGTGAGAAAGAAGAGGCTGCCAGCTCTCGTGGATAGGCATGATTGGCTGAAAAACAAGTTCGGAAAAAGGCAAAAAATGATTTCGGAAAAGCTTGAAAAAGCAAGAATCAGAGGACTCTGGAGATAAAAAACCCACCGAATGATTTGCCAAAATCTGGATTTGAAAATGCCGTCGTGAAAGGTGGCCGGAAAAAACCCCGTTAAACAGCACCGCCGTGAAAAGCAAGGAAGAAGGCAGGAGCACTTGAAAGACAGAGGAGAGCAAAAGGAGAAGCAAAAGGGGTTATGAAGGAACAAAAGTATATATAGGCCGAGGGGGGATAAGCGAAACGGCGTCATAAATGCTGCGCGAAGGCAAGGAGTCGCCATAACTGCTTACTAAGCATAAAAAGGCACGCCCGCTGTAACCGATGCAACCCCCAGCCAATAAAAAGCTGCCACGTGTCAGCCATCGCGCCAAAAGGGGGACACGCCTTCTGACAGACGGCGCGCCGCTCCAGACTGACACGTCTGGTTACGAGACGCGACGTTTCACAGACCTACAAAAGTAAAGAAGTAGGTTACCCCGGAGACACCAAAAGACGGGCTATGTTTGAACAACCCGTGTCTTCGGACAAAAGGTGCACCTTCGGCAAGAGTGCTATACCCAAGGCCCCGAAGTACTCCCTTTGAAAGCTGCCAAACCGAAGTTCCCACTTCGGCTTTCTGGAGGGGGGCTTGTGATAGCCGAAGGACTATCTCCTCTCCCAGTGCGTACTTCCTGCCGAAAGTATGATCAGGAAGCCTGGCGTCACCCGAAAGAGGCACCATCACTGACCTCGGAAGGAACGAAGCCAAGCACCCCGAACTTGGAACTTCGGCAAGAACGCCAGGGATCGCAAAGATGGTGCCGGCTCCCTCGGGGGACCGAACGGATCGCCTTCGGATGCAGAGAATTAGCTATCGCAAACAGAAGGGAATCTCCCCGAAGGTGGAACCTCCGAACAAGGGAACCCCCCAAAAGCACGAGCATAACTCCCGAAGAAGGGCGGCCGTGTCAAAGAACGACCTCGCCCAGAGGACCTCGGGAGTACGGCATGAGCATTTAAGGAGCCTCTGACATGCCGCCCACAGACGCTACATGTCACCTCAAACGGTGATTTGACACGCCGACGCCGTCCAGGTCTTGTCACGACCTGTCTCGGTTCAAGACTCAAGGAGCCTGTCACCGGCTACTCGCCCCCTACGCCCAGAAACTCAGGGAACATCCGACCGAACACGTGTCATCATCTGAACGGGCTGGGCTTCTCTATAAATACCAAGGAACAGACCCTGGCAAAGGGTTCGACTCCTCCTCCTTGAGAAAATACAGGCAAGCCCACTAAAAACCCTAGTGCTTCCCCCTTACCTTCTCAGGAAACTGACTTGGGCGTCGGAGGCTCCTCCTCGGAAAAGCACCCCGGGGACCTCCTAACCCTCTTCTCTGAGCTTCTCAGGCACACTCCCCAGGGAAACCTCAACTCCAAACGCTCTCCCTCACAGGAAGTCCTCCCGGAAGTCACTATGCCTTCCAGCGAAGATGTCTCAGGGCATCATTTACCGCCACTAGTCAGTCAGCACACTTTTTGGGATGCCGAAAGCACTTTTCGCCAACCGATTTAATGACTGAAATCTTAGTGACCGCTTCTTTGGTCACCGTAAACAGTCACCAAAACCTAGTTCTCTTGTAGTGAAATTAAGTAGATAAACTTAATTGAAATTGCTTTTGAAGAGAAAAGAAAAATTCTAGGATGTGTGTGGCTACAAGTTTATTTATTTTAATATTATGGTTACATGGGAAATTATTTTATGTGACAGTAGCACGAACCCAGTTTAAACCGTACACACGTATAGACTAAATTTTTGGAACCCTAAGAAAACAAATTCGAAATGGAGAGAGTCAAATTTCTTTTGATTTATTTTTGTGAGAAGAATCTAAAGGTGCTTTTAGATTTTCCATTCGATGCTCAGTTGGAAATGAAAAAAATGCCCTTAGCCTAAAGAAAATGACTTTGAGCTTTCGGATTGGAATTTGACTTAATGACCACTGAAGAAATTATCTAAAGATCAAAATTTTTAATTTTATGTTGAGGCAAAAAGGGTAATTTTTGCATTTAGGGTAATTTGGAAGTTTTCTTTTTCTTAATTTTTAGGGTTATTACAGCCTCCTCCCCATAAAAGAAACTTGTCGCCAAATTTGGAAAAGGGTGTTAAGAACTACATCAAAGCTGTGGATACTTCTTCCAAAGGTCATCTTCAACTTCCTAGGTTGCTTCTTGCTCTCCATGATTATTCCAAATAACCTTTACCAATTGACGTAAGTCAAATCCTAGCACAACTACAATGCCTCCCATAGAATAACATGTGCTAGATCAGGCTGATACTGTCAAATATTACTCATGTAGAACACGCTATGAATTCCAGCCAAATTAGGTGATAAAGCGACTCTATAAGCCACCTCTCCAACCTGCTCTAAAACCTCAAAAGGTCCAACAAAGTGTGGGGCTAACGTTCCTCTCACTCTAAAATGTTGAACTCCCTTGGTCGGTGACACCTTTAGAAACACATGATCACCAACGAAAAACTTTAAAAGATGACGCCGCTGGTTTGCATAACTCTACTGCTTATCTTGAGTCACTACCAATCTTTGTTTAATTATTTTGACCTTCTCTGAAGTTTGTTGTACCAAATCTTGTCCTAATAAAGGCCTATTACCCACTTCTTCCCAACATACTAAAGTACGACAACTACGACCATACAAAGCCTCACATGGGGCCATCTAAATACTGGAGTGATAGCTATTATTATAAGCAAACTCCACGAATGGTAGGTCATTATCGTAAGAGTTCTTGTAATCCAGTCCACAAGCTCAAAGCATATCCTCAATAGTTTGAATAGTCTTCTCTGAATGCCCATCTTTCTGTGGATGATAAGCGGTGCTTATTAGTGTCACAGTACCCAATTGTTCTTGTAAAGCCTGCCAAAACTATGAAATGAATCATTGATCCCTATCAGAAAAAATTCTCATCAATACTCCATAAAGACGAACTATCTCAGATATGCATAATTCAGCTAATCTAGCTACAGGCCAACTCTTTTGGATTGCCAAAAAGTGGGCTGACTTGGTTAACCAATCAGCTATAACCCAGATTGCATCATATCGACTACGAGCAACAGGTAACCCAACTATGAAATCCATTGCAATGTCATCCCATTTCCATTGAGGAATCTTCAATTGTTGTAGCAGTCCTCCAGGTCTCTGGTGTTCTACTTTGACCTTCTGACAAGTCAGACATCTAGATACAAACTCTACAATATCCTTCTTTATATCACTCCACCGAAAGCTTTTCTTCAAATCATGGTACATCTTGGTTCCCCCCCCCCCCCCCCCCCCCGAACCCATGTATTTTCCCCCCCCCCCCCCCCCCCCGGGTGGATGGCCAACCAAGATGCGTGTGCCGCCGATAAAACATCATACTTCACCTCACTACCTTGGAGAACAACAAATCTATTTTGAAATTTTAAGGTACCATCCACATCTACATTGAATCCTTTTTGCCCTAGAACTGACCATTCTTGGCATTGTCGATCCTCCTTTTGAGCTTTTTTGACCTTTGCCATAAAATGTAGGCTTCATATGCAAATTGGCCATGAGAACCTGGGGTCCCTTCACTTGAACACCTAAGCTCATATGACTAAACTCCTCTAGTTGTTTCCACTCAAAAACTACCGTAGTATTCAGTTTAGCACCCATTTTCTACCCAAAGCATCAACCACTAGGTTAGCTTTACCTGGGTGATACTGAATAGTGCAATTATAATAAGAAAGATATTCAACCCAACGACACTGTCAATTGTTGAGTACCCTCTGTGACAATAGACACTGTAGGCTTTTATGAGTTGTGAAGACCTCAAATTCTTCTCCATACAAATAATGTCACCAAAGCTTTAACGCATGTATGACAACTCCTAACTCCAGATCATGAGTTGGGTAATTAAGCTCATGAGGCTTCAACTGCCTAGACCTATAAGCAATCACCTTTCCTGCCTGCATCAATACACAGCCAAGCCCTTGATGAGATGCATCAATGTAAACTGCAAAATGACTTAACCCATTAGGAAGAATAAGAACAGGTGTAGAGACTAACCACTTCTTCAACTCCTAAAAACTATTTTTGTACTGCTCGGTCTGCTGGAATGGTTGATTCTTTTTAGTCAGTTGGGTCAAAGGGCATGCCAACTTTGAATAACCTTCTGCAAAACATCTATAATACCCAACCAAGCCCAAGAAACTTTGAATCTCAAACACGGCCTTCGGTTGTTTCCAACTCACCACAGCTTCAACCTTACTAGGATCCACTAAAATTCTTTCATTACTTACCACATGGCCTAAAAGGGTGACAATGTCTAACCAAAACTCACACTTGCTCAGCTTTGCATATAGCTTTTGTTCCTTCAACATCTGAAGTACAATCCTCATATGTTCTTTATGGTTTTCATCATTTGGTGAGTAAATCAAAATATCATCTATGAAAACAATGACAAACTGATCTAGGTATGGTTGGAACACCCTCTTCATTAGGCCCATGAAAGCTGCGGGAGCATTCATTAACCCGAAGGGCATCACTAAAAACTGATAATGCGCATAATGAGTCTTGAATGTTGTCTTTGACACATCTCCCTCTTTGATTTTCAGTTGATAGTACCCAGACCTTAAATCAATGTTAATGAACACTAATGATCCCCTCAACTGATCAAACAGGTCATCAATCCAAGGTAAAGGGTACCTATTCTTTATCATCACTAGATTCAGCTGTCGATAATCAATGCACGTCCTCAAGCTGCCATCCTTCTTCTTCACAAATAAAACAGGAGCACCTCAAGGTGAAATACTTGGACGTATAAACCCTTTTTTAAACAACTCCTGTAATTGACTTTTTAGTTCCACCAATTCTCAAGGAGCCATTCAATAAGGTGCTTGAGAGATAGGAGCCATTCCTGGCAATAAATCAATGGTGAAGTCGATATCCCGACTACATGGCATTCCAGGTAACTCCTCTGGAAACACTTCTAGAAATTCTTCCACAATGGGAATACCAGCTACTGATTCAGGCTTCTCTGACTCTGTCTGCATATAAGCCAAATAGCCAACACCGCCCTGACGGAGATATCTATTAGCTTGCAAACTAGAGATTAAGATTAGAGTAAGGCTCTTTTTATCCCTAACAAACTGCACTTCTGACCCATTAGGCAAGGAGAATGTAACTAGCTTATGATAGCAATCCACCTTAGCATGGTGCCAATTTAGCCAATCCATGCCCAAAATACAATCAAATTCAGATATCCTAACCACAAAGAGGTCAGTCTCTAGATTGCGTCCTCCGACAGAAATCGAGCAAGATTGAAGTACACGAGTAGAACTCACACTAATGTTTGTTGGTGTATAAACCACTAGTATGAAGGGAAGCTCTTTAACAAGCATGCCTAACAGATCAGCTAGTCTAGGAGATATGAAAGAATGTATGGACCCCGAGTCTATAAGAAATCTAGTAGGAAACTTAAAAATAGAAAGAGTACCTATGACCAATTTAAACAATTATTAACCTAAGCATGCCATTACCATTAACTCAAAATTAAAGGCTATAATTTAAAGCTATAAATAATAGTGTACCTTGCACCACACCTGGAGCATCCTCTGCCTCTTCGGTTCTCACTGCATAAAGACGTCTTGCCACACGAGGTTTCTTTGTTAGTGGTCCTACCAATGCTGCTAGTAGAATGTGTGCTACTAGTGGCGCATACCTCTTAAGACATTGCTTGGATAGATGCCCTATCTCTTAGCAATAGAAACAGGTCACACACCACCCTCCAATTGGGTGAAAGAAATGAAAAGTCTGACATCCAAACTCCCTCTGGCCCAAAAAAACCAGTCGTACTATAGGCCTTTTTTCCTCATTAAGCTATAGTCGGGTAGCTTTGTTATCGATTGGCTGACCTCTACCAAAATGTCCTTACCCCTGAACAGGCATCATTCGTGCTATAGGATGAAAACTGCCTGCATGTGTAGGTCATGATGGCATACGACCCCAACTCGTGTCAATAGGTCTAGATAGCTGCTTATCTCTCATCCTTACCTCACCCTGTTGAGCTAAGGAAGCTGCCTTCTCAAAGGTATCAATCTCTTGCATAAACAGCCTATCTGCCAGCTCATCACACAAACCATTAACATACCTCTTGATTTTCCTTGGTTCATATGCCACAATGTGCTTAACATAACAAGCCAAGGCATTAAATCTTACTATGTACTGATCTACTGTCATGCTCCCTTGTACCAGTGCAAGAAACTCTTACTCTTTTCTGTCCCTCATGGCGTCAGAGAAGTATCGACCATAGAAACTATGCACGAATGTCTCCCAAGTGATATATCCACCCTTAGTCCTCAGAACCCCTGATCAAGTGGCCTCCCACCATGTCAAGGCCTCCTCTGTAACGACCCAAGTCCAAAACCGGTCAACGGAACACCTGCCCACACCACATGGGCTATCCTTTAGAAAAGGATAAGCGCTAGGTACTTAGGAATGGACTCTTAGTATAAGGAAGTTCCCCCGTCCCATACCAGCGGACTCAACCACATACTTTGAACCAAACTTGGCTCTGATACCATCTGTAACGACCCAAATCTAGAACCGGTCAACGGAACACCTGCCCACACCACATGGGCTATCCTTTGGAAAAGGATAAGCGCTAGGTAGTTAGGAATGGACTCTCAGTATAAGGAGGTTCTCCCGTCCCATACCAGCAGACTCAACCATATACTTTGAAACAAACATGGCTCTGATACCATCTGTAACGACCCAAGTCCAAAACTGGTCAATGGAACACCTGCCCACACCACATGGGCTATCCTTTAGAAAAGGATAAGCGCTAGGTACTTAGGAATGGACTCTTAGTATAAGGAAGTTCCCCCGTCCCATACCAGGGGACTCAACCACATACTTTGAACCAAACTTGGCTCTGATAGCATCTGTAACGACCCAAGTCCAGAACCAGTCAACGGAACACCTGCCCACACCACATGGGCTATCCTTTGGAAAAGGATAAGCGCTAGGTGCTTATGTTCTGGAATTGGAGCCTATATATCCACATAAGGCTTCCCACAATTCACCCATGTGGGACATAGGGGTGTTACAAATCCTCAACCAAGCTAAAGGTAGCTCCACCTTGTCCTCTTATGGAATTCTACCGCTCAAGTAGGTTGGCCGTATGCTGACATCTAGTTGGGGCATGACGCTGCTACTCCCGCTCATTGAAATTCTGAAAGTACTGGCCTAAAGTAATAACTGTCTGACCCAATGGATCATCATTGGCCTGCTGACCAAGATTCTGGGCTTGTTGCCCATGATTAAGCATGTCCTGTCCATGTACTTGAGCATGCTGAGCTCAACCCCATGAAGATTATCCTCTTCCACGAGCATGCGGCTCATCCTATGCACCTCATCCAAAACCCAAGGCCAGATACTCATGTGGGTTCTTGACCTAAAAAGGGAAAAGTTTAGTCCAGCGTAGTTAAACAACCTTGGAAGTAACTTTTAACTTATAACATTAGGTGAGGCTCTAGGTAACTCATATCTCATTTTAGACATTGAATTAATTGGTATAATGTTTTATGAGTACTTATTGAAGGCCAAGTTGTTAACTTTCATTTCTTACCTTGAAAGTATCTTATGTGGCGGAACAGGGCCCCAGTGCCCTAAATTACTAACACTGGTAGGCTCTTTGGGAACTATGATCCCACTTAGGTTACAGTTGGCTAGTTATTACTCGTGAAGTATCTTAAATCATTACGTGCAACTAGTTACTTAGCCTACCCTGCATAAGAAATATACATGCATTGTCCTGGCTATGCAATAATAATTAAATTAAAACAACATTGAAAACAGTGCCACGGCAATTAATGAAAAAAATAATTCAAACAAGCCAAGAGATAAACCTTTAGTTGCTTTAACTTCAAGTAACAACTATGTGCATACATCTCAAACTTATATGCACCCAAAAGTAACCCTAGTGTTATACACACCAATGGACACTAGTAGAGGCGATCGATGTATGAAATTACCATACATATAAGCGAAGCATCTCATAACTACTAAGATTTATCCTTAGCTCTTCACCCAAGCAAGCTAGCTTCAAGTGATGAGCCACACTTTCCTTGTACTCACTTAGCCTCAAACTGTAAGGCAAACACTTTGGTCAGTACTAGCTTATGCCATAAGTAACTTAGAAACTTGGAGTTTCCTACTTAGAGAATACCTTTGAACCAATAAAACCTAGCCTTAACAGCTGCCCCTTACCAACTGTTAGGCCCGACTAGTCCACTTAAACCTGCACAACACTTAAAGGGGTGAGTACTTTAAAGTACTCAGTAAGGGATTTAGTACCTGCAGGGAAAAACAATGCAAACATGCAAAGCACAACATGTATATATATATAGCATCCAAAACAAAACAAGCAGTCAACAATGCAACCAGAAGCAAGAATAAAACAACAACCAATGCAAATGATGGATGGATGGATGGATGAATGAAATATGCACATGCAAATGTACTTAGGACTTCCTTACACCCGTAGGTGCTAGACTTGCCGTGAGCTCTTACGACTGGGGTACTTGGATACTGGCCCTCGTATCCTATGCTAGCACTTAACTAACCCCATGAAGTCCTCTTACGGGCGCCTTAGAGTAAGTCATCACTTACTCAAACCTTACCCGCCTTAACGAGCTACTTAAAGTAAGTCACCACTTACTCATTCCTTACCCGTCTCTTCCCTTAACTTATTGTGCAGCGTAGCTGCCTTATGTGGTTCAACTTACCAAGCTCTTCGAGCTTAGCTTAGGGCCCCTTAGTGGCATACTTGCCAAAACATAAAGTTTGGTTGGGATTCTCTTAGGTTTCCTTTTTATTGACCAAAGGTTTATGACATTCTACTCGGCCAACAAAGAGTCTGAAACCCGACTTAATCCCCTTAGTGCTCACTTGGGAACTGAAGCACTTTAACTTCCTTAGCCACCATTACTTACCCTTCCTTAACCACACCACTTAACTACCACCTAAATAATGCATAATTCCCAACTTAGGAATGAGTTCTAGACTCAATTAAGGCTATGGAACATCTTAAATTAGCCTAGGGATGAAAATTGAGAGTTTGAGACACTCTTAGGATGCCCGGAGCATGGGGAGAAAATGCCTTGGCAGCGCCGTTGGCGACGCGTCACCAAAGGCATTGATATTCGGACAATTTTGGCATCTTTCGGCGACACGTCGCCAAATGGCGTCGCCAATGCCTTTCCAGCATTGCGCGACAGCATGTGATCTTACACGAAACTTACTCAAACTTTCTCATCCTAAGGCCAATTCACATGGATCTTGTTTCTACTTCATTCCCACTCATAATACTATATTTCTCTGCATTATTTGAGCTTAATTAACTTAAACCCCTTACCTCAAATCATCTTGAAAGCAAGAAACAAGCAATGAGCACATCCGAGCTCCAATGACTTCCTTTGAGTTCCAAGCTTGAAATCAACCAAATTGGACACCAAGAGCACGAAGTTAAGACCATTTCTAACCATTTAACAAGCTTAAACTAACCCATAAGGATCAAATACGTTTACCTTTGGGTTTGAACCAAAAACTTGCAAGAACAACTCCAAATGCACCAATTCCATTAAAAACGAGCTAAGGGCTTGTTGGGATAAATTCGAGACCTTCAATTTCCATGGAAACTTGAGTGTGTTGGTAGGTTTGGGGGTAGAATGCAAGGGAGGAAGGAGAGCTACGAAAATGGCAAATGGGGGAGATGATGAATAATGTCATCTCCTCCATTTATAACCAACTTAGCCCAACTTTCTTCCACTTGTCACCTTGGCCCTTAAACTTAACTTTGAATCCCTTAGGCCACTTAAACACTCCCCATTGCATCACTCCTTGGTTCCAAAGAAAAATTTTTCTTACCCAAATACTCTGCCCTTGAGTCACCTAAGCCATTATAAGACATAATAGCTTAATTTCTTACTTAGTGCATTTTTTCACCCTTAACTTTTGCTTTTCGTTCAAATGGCTATAAATACTTGTGGTAATAAATCAACTAGCTCAAAAAAACTTGCATGAACCTAATTTTACCAAAATTACGGTCATGCCACTGACTTGGGCCAAAATTACCATTTTGCCCTTTTTGCCCTTTAGGT
This sequence comes from Aquilaria sinensis, assembly GCA_005392925.1. Taxonomy (NCBI): domain Eukaryota; kingdom Viridiplantae; phylum Streptophyta; class Magnoliopsida; order Malvales; family Thymelaeaceae; genus Aquilaria; species Aquilaria sinensis. The sequence goes on along the minus strand of SMDT01001481.1, from coordinate 17,018 downwards.
GCCAATTACTCTTTGGAACTCAATTTAACCTTAAATAACTTGCTTTCCTTGCTTAATAAAACTTATTTGAGGAAAATAACTTGAGATTCACTTACCTCAACATTTAATGTAGAGGAAATACTAGGAGAGCCTTTACATCTTATGCTCAATTATGGAAACTTTCCAAAACCTACCCCTTAACTTAGGCAACAAACAAAAAGCATACTTACTGAGTGAGGTCGTTACCTTCCTCAAATCTGGCTCTGATACCAAACGGTAATGCCCCCAATTTTATGAACTTTAATTCTAAAACATATCTTAAATTCCTATAATTATAAAGAATTTAATTAAAAATAATTTAAGAAATATGAGGTAAAACATTTTCTTTTAATCTATTTTCCAAATAATAGGAGTATTAAATGAAATCGGAGTAATTAAGTGACAATCCCAGGAAAACTAATATAAGGATAATGTGCCAATTTAAACAAACCATATGTTTGTTTAGAAATCAAATAACACAAAGTTGAAACTCATTCCCAGCCAATTTTACTTTCGAGGGGCTACAGCATACCCTCACTCAGTCTGCTCTACATCTTGAACCTCATTATATGGTTCAGTATACTTTGTCTCCTCATAGTACTCACCTAAGAAAACATATTAGAAGGAAGGGTTAGCACAACTTGCTTAGTAAAGGGGAAGTATCAGGCCCATCACGTGGGTCCTAATATTCCCGCAACAAACAACAATGAATAATAAACTTTAAGTTATAGCAATTTAATTAAAGAACAATTTCATACAACATCATAACAACAATATTAAAGTCCTACTAGCATGCTTGAACTACTATGCATATGCATAATTCCTTTTTCTGATTAAATTATATCTTATTGATCAATCATTTAATCCAATACTTAAATGCCATCGGACGAACCTAGGGTGGTGAGTGTGTACATCACCCACTCTCGGGATAACTCTTAGGCAGTGCCACTAGGGATGCCACCAAGCTAGAGCCTCTCGGGATACCTACGCCAAGGTAGAGCCTCTCGTGATACCAGCCATAAGCATGGTCCCTCGCCAGCTATGGTCTGGCAGCGCACAAATCATATCTCCATACTCCGTGTCAATATCGGGTCATGACTAGGGACGGTCCGCTGCCACCCTAACATGCCTCTCGGGTTCGAATCGTCCGTTCCAAACCTCTCATCTAAATTTACAGCTTGTTAGGTCATGCAGATATGGTTCGTCACCAACCTTGCATGCCTCATGTTTTATCTTACTTCTCAAATCTTTTACTTAATGCAATCTTGTGTATGACAAACATCAATCATATGCAACAACCAATTGATGCATGACCGTAGCTCATTTTATTTTAGCTCTTTTTAGTAGAGTGCCATGATTCTAGTGCATCCTATTTCTTTTATCGTGTTATCTTAGCTTAGTGTTACATGATGTCATGACAATCAATGATATCTTTTTAAGTGTATTTATGATAAATGTTCATCTCATTTCTCGTGAATTCTTTCTAAGTTGGTCATTTAGCATTTACGCTCCTAATCCTTTATCTATCGGCTTATAGTAATTTATTACGGCCCTAACATGCCACTAACGGTTGCTTTCAATCTCATCATGTTGCTAGCGAGCTTGTCGGCCCTAAACATGGTACTAGCGGTGTTTGTCTCACCGGCCCTAAACATGGTACTAACGGGTTTATTTAAGCGGTCCTAACATACTTCTAATTTAATTCTTGTTACAAGCGGTCCTAGTATGATACTAGCGCCAAACATACATCATACATCACATCATTACAACCATGCAACCAACCAACCAAAATTACATCTCAATGGAAGAGAACTAAAATAAAATAAAATAAAATTCTAGGAAAACTAATTAATTACCCAACCCATGTTGCCCACGCATTTAAAGATTTTGTTTAGCCCAATTGTTTATTTAGAATTTATTATTTGGGTTGATGCTTATTTTGGGCCTAAGAGGGCCCATGAGAACTAACCCGCTCTTCCCCCTTACCTAGTATGGAATAATACGGCGAAACGAGGCAATTTCCTAGGACGGTCCTACAAAATGTTAGTAAGGTAGAAAATTAGAAAATATGCTAAAATTTAGAAATTTTCCTAAATGGTACTTGGAAGGTTCATGTTCTTGGCATCTAGGCCGAAATTTTACCTAGCGAGCAAAAAGGGTCTCGGGGTGTCTCTGGTAGCCTCGTGGCTATTCGGGATCGTGCCGGAAGCCTTTTTGATATTGATCCTAAAAATTACAGTGGCCACACACTGAGTTATATGCTCATTTAGTAGCTGTAAAAACTGATCTTGGAAGGAAAAAGTTTTTATTTCGGTTACCGATGTGTTTTAGGGATCTCTAGCATTCTGGGAGTCCAAAGAAACACTAAACCTTCAAGTAAGGATTTTCTAACCCTTTGTAACAACATGGACAGCAAAGATAATAGAATTATTAGGGCTGTAAGATTTGAAATTGGCAGCCAAAAGAATTTTAAAAAGGCTATGGTGGCTTACCGAGGCTTAGGAGCAAGTATGGACCCGATTGCACCGGAAACAAGTGCAAAAACCCAAAACTTGGATTAACAATCATCTACCAAATATTTACAGCAAAATACAACGCCTTTAGGTGTTGGAAAAAAATTAAAAGAGTGATATAGAAGGATTTAGATTTACACAAATGAATTCGGAATCATTGGTACGCATATGATCATTTTTGGCATCCGGATGGGGTTTTCCTTCAACTTAATGAATATAGGCAATGATAGGGAATTAAATAACATTCACAATTGCTTGGATGATGGAGAAATAAAGTGTAAAGGGCTGGACATACACCGATTTGACAAAGAACACGATCAGGCCGGTAACAGAGTGGAGAGTGTGATGACGATCCTTTAGTGTGAGGCCTTTTTCTTCACTTTAATGAGCACGACCCCAAAAAATGGAGGAATTATGAGCCTATCTAATTGAACTAAAAGAATGGGAGAACAAAATATTGTCAAGGTGAGAAGAAAGTTAAGGTGAATTGGAGATGGCGGCCATAAGCATATTATTTTTACCTTGTGCTTGGCGGCTGTTGTTGAAAGAAGAAATAAAAGAAAAGGCAATAGTATTTGGAGGCTTGGTTATTCGGTCTAAACGCAATTCAGACTCCTAGGTGAGACAGAAATACGGGGAACAAAATAAAAAGGGAGAAAAGGAATAATAAAAAGGTAATTAACGTTTAATATGATAAATAAAGAAGATAAGGAGATAAAATAGATAAATTAATTTTTTTTAAAGAGATATATATAATTCCAGGAGGTGTTGCGGCTGGGAGTTTTATAAGAAAGAAATTAGGGTTAGGTGAAAAGAAATTATTCTCATGTAGCAGTAGCACGAACCCGGTTTAAACCGTACACGTGCATAGGCTAAATTTTTGGAAACCTAAGTAAACGAATTCAGAATTGAGTGAAGTAAATTTCTTTTGACTCATTTTTGTGAGAAGAATCCAATGGTGCTCCCAGATTTTCCATTCGATGCTCGGTTGGAAATGACAAAAATGCCCTTAGCCTAAAGAAAATGACTTTGAGCTTCCGGTTTGGAATTTGACTTAATAACCACTAAAGGAATTATCTAAGGATCAAGATTCTTAATTTTATATTGATTTTCTAAATTGATAGGTAAAATTACAAAAATACCCTTGAGGACAAAATGTTAATTTTTGCTTTTAGGGTAATTTAGGGTAATTTGGAAATTTTCTTTTTCTTAATTTTTAGGGTTATTACAGCCTCCTCCCCTTAAAAGAAATTTGTCCCCAAATTTGAAAGAGGGTGTTAAGAAGTACCTCAAAGCTGTGGATACTTCTTTCCGAAGCTCATCCTCAACTTCCCAGGTTGCTTCTTGCTCTCCATGATTATTCCAAATAACCTTTACCAATTGAATGACTTTGTTGCGCAGAACCTTTTCTCTACGATCCACAATGGCCAAAGGCTCCTCGACGTAAGTCAAATCCTCGCGCAACTGCAACGGCTCCCACGGAATAACATGTGTTGGATCTGGCTGATACTTTCGAATATTACTCATGTGAAACACGTTATGAATTCCAGCCAAATTAGGTGGTAAAGTGACTCTATAAGCCACTTCTCCAGCCCGTTCTAAAACCTCAAAAGGTCCAACAAAGTGTGGGGTTGACTTTCATCTCACTCCAAAGCGTTGAACTCCCTTGGTCGGTGACACTTTTAGAAACACATGATCACCAACGGAAAACTCCAAGGGACGACGCCTCTAGTTTGTATAATTCCACTGCCTATCTTGAGCTGCTACCAATGGTTGTTTGATTATGTTGACCTTATATGAAGTTTGTTGTACCAAATCTAGTCCTAATAAAGGCATGTCGCCCACTTCTTCCTAGCACACCAGAGTACGACAACTATGACCATACAAAGGCTCATATGGGGCCATCTGAATGCTGGAGTGATAACTATTATTATAAGCAAACTCCACTAGTGGCAGGCCATTATCCCAGGAGTTCATGTAATCCAGTGCACAAGCTCTAAACATATCCTCAATAGTTTGTATAATCCTCTCTGACTGCCCATCTATCTGTGGATGATAAGTGGTGCTCATTAATGTCACAGTACCCAACTGTTCTTGTAAAGCCTGCCAAAACTGTGATGTGAATCGTGGATCCCTATAAAAAACAATGCTCCTCGATACTCCATGAAGATGAACTATCTCAGATATGTATAATTCAGCTAATCTAGCTACAGGCCAAGTCTTTTGGATTGCCAAAAAGTGGGCTGACTTGGTTAACCGATCAACTATAACCCATATTGCATCATGTCGACGACGAGTAGCAGGTAGCCCAACTATGAAATCCATTGTAATGTCATCCCACTTCCATTGAGGAATCTCTAATGGCTGTAGCAGTCCTCCAGGTCTCTGGTGTTCTACTTTGACCTTTTGACAAGTCAGACATCTAGATACAAACTCTGCAATATCCTTCTTCATGCCACTCCACCAAAAGCTTTTCTTCAAATCATGGTACATCTTGGTGCCCCCCGGGTGGATGGTCAACCGAGATGCATGTGCCGCCGATAAAACATCATACTTCACCTCACTACCTTGGGGAACAACAAATTCTGTTTTGAAATTTTAGGGTACCATCCACATCCACACTGAATCCTTTTTGCCCTAGAACTGACCATTCTCGGCATTGTGGATCCTCCTTTTGCATGTCTTTGACCCTTGCCACAAGTGTAGGCTCCATATGCAAACTGGCCATGAGAACCTAGGGTCCCTTCACTTGAACACCTAAGCTCATATGACTAAACTCCTCTAGTAGTTTCCACTCAGAAACCACCATAGCATTCAGTTTAGCACCCATTTTTCTACTCAAAGCATCAGCCACTAGGTTAGCTTTACCTGGGTGATACTGAATAGTGCAATTATAATCAGAGAGATATTCAACCCAACGACGCTGTCGATTATTGAGTTCCCTCTGTGACAATAGATACTGTAGGCTTTTATGATCAGTGAAGACCTCAAACTCTTCTCCATACAAATAATGTCGCCAAAGCTTTAACGCATGTATGACAGCTGCCAACTCCAGATCATGAGTTGGGTAATTAAGCTCATGAGGCTTCAACTGCCTAGACCCATAAGCAATCACCTTTCCCGCCTGCATCAATACACAGCCAAGCCCCTGATGTGATGCATCTGTATAAACTGCAAAACGACTTCGCCCATCAGGAAGAGTAAGAACAGGTGCAGAGACTAACCGCTTCTTCAACTCCTGAAAATTATTTTCGCACTGCTCGGTCCACTGGAATGGTTGATCCTTCTTAGTCAGTTGGGTCAAAGGGCGTGCCAGCTTTGAATAACCTTCTACAAAACGTCTATAATACCCAGCCAAGCCCAAGAAACTCTGAATCTCAGACACGGTCTTCGGTTGTTGCCAGTTCACCACAGCTTCAACCTTACTAGGATCCACTGAAATTCCTTCCTTAGTTACCACATGGCCTAAAAAGGTGACACTGTCCAACCAAAACTCGCACTTGCTCAGCTTTGCATACAGCTTATGCTTCTTCAACGTCTGAAGTGCAATCCTCAAATGTTCTCTATGGCTTTCAGCATCTGGTGAGTAAATCAGAATATCATCTATGAAAACGATGACAAACTGATCTAGGTATGGTTGGAACACCCTATTCATTAGGCCCATGAAAGCTGCGGGTGCATTTGTTAACCCGAAGGGCATCACTAAAAACTCATAATGCCCATAACGAGTCCTGAATGCTGTCTTTGACACATCTCCCTATTTGATTTTCAGTTGATAGTACCCAGACCTCAAATCGATCTTGGAGAACACTGATGATCCCCTCAGCTGATCAAACAGGTCATCAATCCGAGGTAAAGGGTACCTATTCTTTATCGTCACCAGATTCAGCTGTCGATAATCGATGCACATCCTCAAGCTGCCATCCTTCTTCTTCACGAATAAAACAGGAGCACCCCAAGGTGAAGTACTTGGATGTATGAACCCCTTTTCGAGAAGCTCCTGTAATTGACTTTTTAGTTCCGCCATTTCTGAGGGAGCCATTCGATAAGGTGCTTGAGAGATAGGAGCCGTTCCTGGCAATAAATCAATGGTGAAGTCGATATCCCGGCTAGGTGGCATTCCAGGTAACTCCTCTGGAAACACTTCTGGAAATTCTTCCACAATGGGAATACCAGCTACTGATTCAGGCTTCTCTGACTCTGTCTGCACATAAGCCAAATAGCCAACACCACCTTGACGGAGATATCTATTAGCTTGTAAACTAGAAATTAAGATTGGAGTGAAGCTCTTTTTATCGCCCAACAAACTGCACTTCTAACCCATTAGGCAAGGAGAAGGAAACTAGCTTCTGATAGCAATCCACGTTAGCATGGTGCTGATGTAGCCAATCCATGCGCAAACTACAATCAAATTTAGATATCCCAAGCATAAAGAGGTCAGTGTCTAAATTGCGTCCTCCAACAAAAATTGAGCAAGATTGAAGTACACAAGTAGAACTCATACTAGTGTTTGATGGTGTAGAAACCACTAGTATAAGGAGAAGCTCCTTAACAGGCATGCCTAACTGATCAACTAATCAAGGAGATATGAAAGAATGTGTGGACCCCGAGTCTATAAGAACTCTAGTAGGAAACCTAGAAATAGAAAGAGTACCTATGACCAATTTAAATAATTATTAACCTAAGCATGCCACTACTTTGAACTTGAAATTAAAGGGTATAAATAAAATCTATAAATAACAGCGTACCTTGCACCACACTTAGTGTAAAGGCTCTCATAGTATTTCCTCTACAGTAAATGTCGAGGTAAGTGAATCCCAAGTATTTTTCCCTCAAATAAGTAGTATTAAGCAAGGAAAGCAAGCTAGTTAAGGTTAGATTGAGTTCCAAAGGGTAATTGGCACCTAAGGGGCAAAAAGGGCAAAATGGTAATTTTGACCCAAGTCAGTGGCATGACCGTAATTTTGGTAAAATTAGGTCTATGCAAGTGTTTTGAGCTAGTTAAGCTAAGACCATAGGTTTTTATAGCCATTTGAACCAAAAGCTTAAGTTAAGGGTGAAAAATGCACTAAGTAAGAATTTAAGCTATTATGTCTTATAATGGCTTAGGTGACGCAAGGGCAGCGTGTTTAGGTAAGAATAACCTTTCTTTGGGACCAAGGAGTGATAGAAATGGGAGTGTTTAAGTGGCCTAAGTGATTCAAAATTTAGTTTGAGGGCCAAAGTGACAAGAGGAAGAAGTTGGGCTAAATTGGTTTTAAATGGAGGAGATGACACTATTCATCATCTCCCCCATTAGCCATTTTCGTAGCTCTTCTTTCTCCCTTGCTTTCTACCCCCCAAACCTCCCAAATCACTCAAGTTTTCATGGAATTCGAAGGTCCCGAAGCAATCCCAACAAGCCCTTAGCTCATTTTTGATGGAATTGGTGCATTTGGAGTTGTTTTTGCAAGTTTTTGGTTCAAACCCAAAGGTAAACGTATTTGATCCTTATGGGTTAGTTTTAAGGTTGTTAAATGGTTAGAAATGGTCTTAACTTCGTGCTATTGGTGTCCAATTTGGTTGATTTCAAGCTTGGAACTCAAGGGAACCCATTGGAGCTTGGAGGTGCTCGTAGCTTGTTCTTGCTTTCAAGATGGTTTGAGGTAAGGGATTTAAGTTAATTAAGCTCAAATAATGCATAGAAGTGTAGTGTTTTGTGTGGGAATGAGTTAGAAACAAGACCCAAGTGATTTGGTTATGGGATGAAGGAGTTTGAGCAGTTTTCGTGCAAGAACGCACGCTGTCGCGCAATGCTGGAAAGCATTGGCGATGCGTCACCAGTTTCGACGCCATATTGGCTGGCGACGCGAGTTGGCGACGCGTCGCCGAGAAATGCAAAAGTTCTCCGAACGCTGATGCCTTTGGCAACGCGTCGCCAACGGCGCCGCCAAGGCATTTTGCCCTCAAGCTCCGGGCATCCTAAGAGTGTCTCAAACTCTCGGTTTCCATCCCTAGGCTAAGTTAAGATGTTCCGTAGCCTCGGTTGGGTCTAGAACTCATTCCTAAGTCGGGAATTATGCATTATATAGGTAGTAGCTAAGTGGTGTGGTTAAGGAAGGGTAAGTAGTGGTGGCTAAGGAAGTTAAAGTGCTTCAGTTCTCAAGTGAGCACTAAGGGGATTAAGTCGGGTTTCAGACTCTTCGTTGGCCGAGTAGAATGTCATAAACCTATGGTCAATGAAAAGGAAACCTAAGAGAATCCCAACCAAACTTTATAGTTTGGTAAGTAAGCCACTAAGGGGCCCTAAGCTAAGCTTCAAAAGCTTGGTAAGTTGAACCACATAAGGTAGCTACTCTGCACAATAAGTTAAGGGAAGAGACGGGTAAGGAGTGAGTAAGTGGAAACTTACTCTAAGTAGCTCGTCAAGGCGGGTAAGGTTGAGTAAGCAAGGTCTTACTCTAAGGTGCCCGTAAGAGGACTTCAAGGGGTTAGTAGTTAAGTGCTAGCATAGGATACGAGGGCCAGTATCCAAGTACCCCAGTCGTAAGAGCTCACGACAAGTCCAGCACCTACGGGTGTAAGGAAGTCCTAAGTGCATTTGCATGTGCATAACTCATTCATCCATCCATCCATCCATCACTTGCATTGTTTGTTGTTTATTTTCTTGCTTCTGGTTATCTTGTTGATTGCTTGTTTTGTTTTGTATGCTGTCTATTTATATGCTTGTTGTGCTTTGTATGCATGCATTGCTTTTCCCTGCAGGTACTAATCCCTTACTGAGTACTTTGGAGTACTCACCCCTTAAGTGTTGTGCAGGTTTAAGCAGTTTTGTTTGGGCTTAACAGTTGGTAAGGGGCAGCTGTTAAAGCTAAGTTTTATTGGTTCAAAGGTATTCTCTAAGTAGGAAACTCCATGTTTTCTAAGTTACTTACGGCATAAGTAAGTACTGACCAAAGTGTTTGCCTTACAGTTGAGGCTAAGTGAGTACAAGGAAAGTGTGGCTCATCACTTGAAGCTAGCTTGCTTGGGTGAAGAGCTAAGGATGGATCTTAGTAGTTAGGAGATGCTTCTTTTAGTATGTATGGTAATTTCATACATAGATTGCCTATACTAATGACCATTGGTGTGTATAACACTAGAGTTACATTTGGGTGCATATAAGTTGGAAATGTATGCACATAGTTGTTACTTGAAGTTAAAGCAACTAAAGATTTATGTCTTGGCTTATTTGATTTATGTTTTCATTAATTGCCGCGGCACTGTTTTCAATGAAGTTTTAATTTAATTATTATTGCATAGCCAGGACAACGCATGCATATTTCTTATGCAGGGTAGGCTAAGTAACTAGTTGCACGTAATGATTTAAGATATTTTACGAGTAATAACTAGCCAACTGTAACTTAAGTGGGATCATAGTTCCCTAGAGCCTACCAGTGTTAGCAATTCAGGGCACTGGGGCCCTGTTCCGCCACAGTTGGTATCAGAGCAGGCCAATGGTCTTAGTAGAGGCAATAAGTCACTAAGATCCAAGTGTGTCCTTGTGCTAAGTATGGTTAGTACTGCTTATAAGTATTCTTGGAGTTGTTGTCTGGCTTTGGTTGCAGGTATATGGGCGGATACCTGGTAGGGTTCTATAAATTGAGGCAAGGGACCAAGCAAAGGTCGAAGTGGTTCTATGGAATTAGCCATAGGAAGGTGGTGATTTCGTTGTACAGTTTTAATAGCACCATGGCGTGAGTAGCCCTAGACGCATGTTTGAATTTTTAAGGAGTGGAGATCATGGTTCATGCCTAAGGGGTAAGGGTTTAAGTGTGCTAAGGCCTACCAGTACACTGAGACCAAGGGAGGAATCCCCACCCTAAGGGCAGGACCAGGGTCAAGGAAATATGTACAGTTATGTGGATAAAGGCAAAGTTCGACAAGCAGTCGAAAGGCCTAAGGGTAAGGGCCAAGGAGCACTGAGTTATTAAAGGTGCACTGAGGCCAAGTGAACCATCATTACCTAAGGGCAAGGATGACATGGATACCAAGAGAGCAATAGACCATGGGGTAAGGGCTATGGTGCACTAGAACCATGTGTGCACCCGGGCCAAGAGAGTAACATCTCCACCCGAAGGTAAGTTGAGGCCGAAGTAAAGCTCATGAAAGAGTTAGTTCATGTGGAGTCCATGGAACCCAAGGAAGAATATCACAAGTTAGAAGTGAGGCTATGAGTTAAGTGCATGGGATCAAGGGAGATAAAGTACGAAGGCCATGAACATTCTCGAAGCCGAAGCCTGAACAAGGCTAAACGGAAGAATGCCTCAATCACCGGGGAAGCACCGCCAGTACTCATAGGCAATCAAGCAGTTTTGTTTGGACCAATTGATTGGTCAAGGAGCTGACAACAAAGAAAGAGGTACCTTTAAGTTTACAGCATAGTAGTAAGTAGTTTTCTTGTTTAAACTGCTATGTCTGTGGTTGTGACTAGCCTGCCTAGAAAATTAGGACTTCGGTGAAGTGTGGGTATTTGAACCCATAAGGGCCTGTGAAGGGCAAGTTTTGTTTAGACCCTTAAAGTAGTTAAGGTTTTACCAAGAAGCTTAAGGGTAGTATTAGTGTAGTGAGTTGTGGTTGCGGTTTGTTGGTTAGTGTGCATTGCTTAGGAATAGGATTGGTCAAAGGGCATAAGGGCTGATTTAACTGTGCCGGTCATAAGTGACCCTTAGAGGTATTCTAAGGGCAAGGGTGGCTTGCATAGGAGAGTCAGTAAGTCGTGCCACGGGTTGAGCCTTAAGTTGATCAAACTTGTACCTATGGTGTAAGGAGTGTTTTATGCACTATAGGGACAGTTTAAGGAAGGACAACTCTTAGACGGTTATGACTGGTCCCATTTCTGAGAAGTGTCGTGCACTAGTTACAAAGGGTCACCAAGTAAAGCGAGATTGGATTCTCCAAGCACCCGCAACTAAGGTAAGAAGGGCTTTTAAAGCCAAGAGTTAACTTTAGGAACCTAAAGTTGTGAATGAAGAAGAGCAAGTGGTACCCTAAGGACTCGCAGTTTTTGTGAGGAGTTGGTTACTTGAAGGTTGAGAAGGATAACCTGCGGGTTTCAAACTGTGAAGTTGTCTTTAAGGGTGCGGTTCCTTTAAGAGGGGAGTCCATTGAAATTTGGTAAGTTGGTAGAGGTTCAAGAGGTAACCTGAGCCTTAAAGACCGAAGGAGTAACATTTGGATCCCTAAGGAGCTATAACCCAGAATAGGAGTGTAAGACGGAACCATGAAAGCACCATTAGCCAAATGGCTTTAAGGACGACTTAAGTGAGTAAAAAGAAATTGTCCTAAGTGGTTTTAGAACCCAGACCTATAGTTGATAAGAACGAACTCCATGTAGTAGATTTATGCGTAGTATTTTTGTTATGGTCTTAGTTGACCTAAGGCTGCTCAAGAAGAGAAAAGGTGAATTGAGCAGTGTTCTTGTGTGTCTAAGAGTTCATTCATTCTAGATAGTGGACATTGTTTGTGAGTTTGAGGAAACTAAGAAAATTTGAAGCCAAAGGGCTAAGAGTGCGTACCTAAGTTAATCTAAAGGTTCGTAAGAGAAAGGACCCTAAGGTCTGAAGTGTACTCCACTATCAAAGGGTATTGAGTAATTCAGGAAATTTTGAGCATTGGTGTAGTTGGGTACGAATGCCGAGTTAAAGTCTTAAGCATAAAGAGGCTCAAGATGGAGTTAAGTGTAAGTAGAGGTAATATCCTCATTAGTGGATTCAAGGTAACCGAAGTTAAGGTTGTTGGAAAGTTTAATGAACTCACTAAGCCTGAGAAGTTTCTGGGATTCTTTATTTCCTTAAGGGGTAAGGAGTTACCTAAGTAGTTTAAGAGTCTAGGTGTGGTCAGCTGATGACTAAGAAAAACTCTTGAACAAGTAGGTAGCTAAGAAAAGAACCAAAAACCCCCAAGGTAAGGTTTTTGAAGCTAAGGTAGTTGGAACTACCTATTGAGTCCCAAAGTTGAGTTGCTAATTAATGACCTTGAATCACTGAGAGCCCATGATAATGAGTCATACCGAAAGCTCTAGTAAATTTTAGAGTTCAAAGAGACTTGAAGTGCTTAAGTGAATTATGGGCCGAAAGGGTGCCAAGTAAAACTTCCTTAGGCATAAGGAGGTTGTGGGCCTCAGTTAAGCCTAAGGGTGCACACACTATGGACTATGGGTGTGTAAATCACACTAAGTAGTCATGGTGGTTAGTGCATAAGGATGGGCTAGTGAGGTAATGACCTAAGAATGTGCCTAGGTATAAGGAAGTAAGGTATGGGTACCAAAGTGGCCTCAAGTAAGGCATAAGAGTTATAAGTCTCTTTCAAACACAATTATGTGTTGGGAGCACTCATGGGTAGTAGTTGGGTTGTGTTAACCCAATGGGTTTAGGGTGTTAAGAAAGACCCATTTGGATTCCATAAGAAACCAAGATAAGCATGAAGGCAAGTGTCAAATGCTAAGTGGAATCAAGCAAACTGAGATTTCAAGGAAGACCAAGGGTGTGGCATAAGTTGTGGGACACCATGTGTACCTAAGAGTAAGAGCTAAGAGAGGACCAGGAAAGGTTGAATTTCAAGAGTCCCAAGGGCTTCCTAAGGAAGTTGAGAAGTGCCGTGGAGCCTAAGAGAATTCAATGCCAAGTGTACACCTAAAGTGGCGAAGTAATCAAGCTAAGGCCTAAGGGTCACGGTAGTAATACATTGGGGGCAGTATGGGGTATTTAAGGCACCTAAGTAAGTTAATTAGTGGTGCTAAGTCTGGTCTTTAGTAATTTGAAGAGACCTAAGAAAAGGTTATTATGCCCTAGATTACCCCATCGTCAAAGAAGGCCAAGTTATTAAAGATTGACTCCTAGGTATTAAAGAGTGAAAAGCATGCTAGCGGTGTCTTAAGAATTAAGGGCCAAGAAATGGCTAGGTGACTAAAGAGTAGTCAAGGACACAAGCATGTTAGTGATTACCTAGAGGAGTCAAGTGTAGAGAGGTTGGGTAGTTTGTAAAACACCCAAAGACACCCAAAGAATGTAAAGTTTTTGTGAAGTAAAGTGCCTATACCATGGCAAGGGTGTAAGTGTTGCTAAGTTGTTTTGTGCCTAAAGTGGCCAAGGAACCCTAAGGTAGTAAGTGTAAGTAGCTACCTAAGAAAGTTAAGGGTAAGTCACCACAAAAGGTACTGTATTTAAGGTGCATCAAGATTAAAAATATACCGAAGTTTTGGCTAGAGTGCCTAAGTTGGGTGTAAGAGTTGCCAAGTCAAGACATATCCTAAGCACTAAGTGGCAATAAAAAGGATGATGTACCCAAAGTAGCTTGAATGTTTAAGATGGGTGCAAGTACTACCAAGTTAAATTGTGCAAAAGTGCTAAGTGGTGGCAACTAAGAAACACCTAAGTAGGGCTAGAAAGCCTAAGTGAGGTGTAAGTTTTTAATAAGTTCCACCAAGGGTAATGGTTCAAGTAGGAGACTTAGTACTCCCGGAGGTAAACCATTAGGAAGAAGGGCCTAAAGGGGAGCAAGTTAGCTCTAAGTTGCTTAGGCTTAAGTGAAATTTGGGAGTATGAGGACTGCGCCTTGTGAACCAAGCTAAGGTGTCCATCTCTTAAGTAATATCTTAAGAAGTTTCTTGACCAATAAGTCAAGAAGCTAAGAGTTTGAAGCAGCTCGTGGTTAAGGAGCTATGAACAACCATAGTAAGGAAAGGACCATGAGTAAGAGAACTGAGCACTTTGTGAGAGGTTTATAACTTAAGTGTTGTGCTCGGTTAAGAATAAAATTTGGAGGACCAAATTTCTTGAGGTGGGGAGAATGTAAAGGCTCTCCTAGTATTTCCTCTACATTAAATGTCGAGGTAAGTGAATCCCAAGTATTTTCCCTCAAATAAGTAGTATTAAGCAAGGACAGCAAGCTAGTTAAGGTTAAATTGAGTTCCAAAGAGTAATTGGCACCTAAGGGGCAAAAAGGGCAAAATGGTAATTTTGGCCCAAGTCAGTGGCATGACCGTAATTTTGGTAAAATTAGGTCCATGCAAGTGTTTTGAGCTAGTTAAGTTAAGACCATAGGTATTTACAGCCATTTGAACCAAAAGCTTAACTTAAGGGTGAAAAATGCACTAAGTAAGAATTTAAGCTATTATGTCTTATAATGGCTTAGGTGACTCAAGGGCAGTGTATTTGGGTAAGAATAACCTTTCTTTGGGACCAAGCAGTGATAGAAATGGGAGTGTTTGAGTGGCCTAAGTGATTCAAAGTTTAGTTTGAGGACCAAAGTGACAAGAGGAAGAAGTTGGGCTAAGATGGTTTTAAATGGAGGAGATGACACTATTCATCATCTCCCCCATTTTCCATTTTCGTAGCTCTCCTTCCACCCTTGCTTTCTTACCCCTAAACCTCCCAAATCACTCATGTTTTCATGGAATTTGAAGGCCCCGAAGCAATCCCAACAAGCCCTTAGCTCATTTTTTATGGAATTGGTGCATTTGGAGTTGTTTTTGCAAGTTTTTGGTTCAAACCCAAAGGTAAACGTATTTGATCCTTATGGAATAGTTTTAAGGTTGTTAAATGGTTAGAAATGGTCTTAACTTCGTGCTATTGGTGTTCAATTTGGTTGATTTCAAGCTTGGAACTCAAAGGAACCCATTGGAGCTTGGAGGTGCTCATAGCTTGTTCTTGCTTTCAAGATGGTTTAAGGTAAGGGATTCAAGTTAATTAAGATCAAATAATGCATAGAAG
Organism: Aquilaria sinensis; assembly: GCA_005392925.1. Classification (NCBI taxonomy): domain Eukaryota; kingdom Viridiplantae; phylum Streptophyta; class Magnoliopsida; order Malvales; family Thymelaeaceae; genus Aquilaria; species Aquilaria sinensis. The sequence goes on along the minus strand of SMDT01001481.1, from coordinate 1,756 downwards.
TGTAGTGTTTTGTGTGGGAATAAGTTAGAAACAAGACCCAAGTGATTTGGTTATGGGATGAAGGAATTTGAGCAGTTTTCGTGCAAGAACGCACGCTGTCACGCAATGCTAGAAAGCATTGGCGACGCGTCGCCAGTTTCGACGCCAAATTGGCAACGGGTCGCCAAGTTATGAAAATGCACACAGAACGTTTTGGCCGTTGGCGACGCGTCGCCAGCGGCGACGCCAAGTGTTTTTTGGCCTCAAATTCCGGCCATCCTAAGAGCATTTTAAACTCTCAGTTTTCATCCCTAGGCAAAGTTAAGACATTCTGTAGCCTTGGTTGGGTCTAGAACTTATTCCTAAGTTGGGAATTATGCATTATATAGGTGGTGGCTAAGTGGTGTGGTTAAGGAAGGGTAAGAAATGGTGGCTAAGGAATTTTAAAGTGCTTGACTTCCCAAATGAACACTAATGGGATTAAGTCGGGTTTCAGACTCTTTGTTGGCCGAGCGGAATGTTATAAGCCTTTGGTTAACAATAAGGAAACCTAAGAGAATCCCAACCAAACTTTATGGTTTGGTAAGCAAGCCACTAAGGGGCCCTAAACTAAGCTCAAAAATCTTGGTAAGTTAAACCACATAAGGCAGCTACCCTGCACAATAAGTTAAGGGGAGAGACGGGTAAGGAGTGAGTAAGTGGAAACTTACTTTAAGTAGCTCGTCAAGGCGGGTAAGGTTGAGTAAGTGATGTCTTACTCTAAGGTGCCCGTAAGAGGACTTCAAGGGGTTAGTAGTTAAGTGCTAGCATAGGATACGAGGGCCAGTATCCAAGTAGCCCAGTCATAAGAGCTCACGACAAGTCCAGCACCTACGGGTGTAAGGAAGTCCTAAGTGCATTTACATGTGCATATTTCATTCATCCATCCATCCATCCATCATTTTGCATTGGTTGTTGTTTTGTTCTTGCTTCTGGTTGCATTGATTGACTGCTTGTTTTGTTTTGTGATGCTATATATATATACATGTTGTGCTTTGCATGTTTGCATTGTTTTTTTTTCCTGCAGGTACTAAATCCCTTACTGAGTACTTTAAAGTACTCACCCCTTTAAGTGTTGTGCAGGTTTAAGTGGACTAGTTGGGCCTAACAGTTGGTAAGGGGCTGCTGTTAAGGCTAGGTTTTATTGGTTCAAAGGTATTCTCTAAGTAGGAAACTCCAAGTTTCAAAGTTACTTATGGCATAAGCTAGTACTGACCAAAGTGTTTGCCTTACAGTTTGAGACTAAGTGAGTACAAGGAAAGTGTGGCTCATCATTTGAAGCTAGCTTGCTTGGGTGAAGAGCTAAGGATAAATCTTAGTAGTTATGAGATACTTCGCTTCTATGTATGGTAATTTCATACATAGATCGCCTCTAGTAGTGTCCATTGGTGTATATAACACTAAGGTTACTTTTGGGTGCATATAAGTTTGGGATGTATGCACATAGTTGTTACTTGAAGTTAAAGCAACTAAAGGTTTATGCCTTGGCTTGTTTGAATTATTTTTTTTCATTAATTGCCGCGGCACTATTTTCAATGTTGTTTTAATTTAATTATTATTGCATAGCCAGCACAATGCATGCATACTTCTTATACAGGGTAGGCTAAGTAACTAGTTGCACGTAATGATTTAAGATACTTCACAAGTAATAACTAGCCAACTGTAACTTAAGTGGGATCATAGCTCCCAAAGAGCCTACCAGTGTTAGCAATTCAGGGCACTGGGGCCCTGTTCCGCC
>SMDT01001480.1:0-87906 GCA_005392925.1 Aquilaria sinensis | reverse complement strand
GTCAAGGTATTCTCGATCCAAGTACTCTCCACCTCGATCTGATCGAAGCACTTTAATACTTTTCCCGAGTTGATTCTCTACTTCATTCTTGAATTCTTTGAACTTTTCAAAGGATTCTGACTTATGTCTCATGAGATACACATAGCCATATCTACTGAAGTCATCAGTGAACTGAAGTCATCAGTAATGAAGTATTGGAAACCTCCTCTAGCTTGTGTGGATATAGGGCCACATACATCACTATGTACGAGTCCTAGTAAGTCATTAGCCCTTTCACTTTGCCCTGTGAATGGGGCTTTGGTCATCTTGCCCAACAAACATGACTCACATGTCTCATATGATTCAAAATCAAATGAGTCCAAGAGTCCATCCTTATGGAGCTTGGATATGCGGGTCTCATTTATATGGCCCAAGCGACAGTGCCAGAGATAGGTCGGGTTTGAATCATTTAATCTGACCTTCTTTGTATTCACATTATAGATTGGATCTTCGAGGTCTAGAACATACAACCCATTGCTAAGTTGAGCACTACCATAAAAGATTTCATTCAAATAAATAGAACAACATTTGTCCTTTATTATAAATGAAAAACCTTTCTTGTCCAAACAAGAAACAGAAATCAAATTTCTAGTAATAGTAGGCACAAAGTAGCAGTTGTCTAATTCTAAAACTAATCCACTAGGTAAAGTGAGAACATAAGTCCCTACGGCTAAGGCAGCAACCCTTGCTCCATTTCCAACACGTAGGTCCACTTCACCTCGGGCCAATCTTCTACTTCTACTTAGATCCTGCACATTTGCACAAATGTGAGATCCACATCCAGTATCCAATACCCAAGATGAGGAAGTAGAAAAGTTAGCCTCTATAACAAGAATACCTGAAGTGGAAGTCTTACTTCCCTTTTCCTTAGCAAGTTCTTCAAGATAGAGCTTGCAGTTGCGCTTCCAGTGTCCAGGTTGCTTACAATGGAAGCACTCCCCTTCCTTTGCCACACCACCCTTTGGTTTCAGTGCAGCTGAAGAAGAACTAGCATTGGACTTTCCATTAGCTTTATCCTTCTTCTTGTTGGCTTTTCCTTTTCCCTTGCCCTTTTGAACCATCAAAATGGGCTTAGCCTTCTTAAGGTTTTGCTCAGCAGTTCTCAACATGTTGAGCAATTCAGGGAGGGACTTGTCAAGGTCGTTCATGTTATAGTTCATGACGAACTGACTGTAGCTTTCAGGCAACGATTGCAAGACTACATCGATAGCCAACTCTTTCTGAAGAGCAAATCCCAAATTCTCAAGATTCTCAATGTACCCAATCATCTTGAGCACATGAGGACCCACGGGACTTCCCTCAGACATCTTGCACTGAAACAATGCCTTAGAGGTCTCAAACCTCTCATGCCTAGCTTGCTCTTGGAAAAGAATTTTGAGATGTTCGATCATATCGAACGCCCCATGTTCTCACGTTGCTTCTGAAGCTCAGATTCCATGGTAATAAGCATGAGGCATGCAACATCCAAAGCATCATCAGAATGCCTCTTGTGAGCATCCCTTTCAGCTCTTGGAGCAATGGCAGCAGGCTCATTCGGAATGGGCTGCTCTAGGACATAAGCCAATGAGAATATCATAAAAGCCTAAGAAAAGAAAAAGAGTCTTCACAAGCTCCTTCTCTTCCTTTCTTGGCTGCCCTTTTGTTGTCACCTCCTTGGACATACCTCCTTGCATGATCCCATAATGCACCATTACATCAATAATAGAAACCTCGAGTTACATTTGTGGGGAGTAAGGTGAAAAGAGAATGTACAATGAGAGTGATAAGAAAAGGCACAACTCGCAGGCCGTATTTACAAGTACAACCAATCAAGGGCTATAACCATGCACCATGCTTCAAACACCAGTCAGCATATCATGTCAAATCTCATTCAACAAAAATGCATGCCAATTTTCGCACGTTGATTAACCAATTTTTATTTCTGTGGTGCTTCGCATACGGCGGTCCCGCTGGCCGGTCAGCGGGCGGTGGTTCCGCTGACTGGTCAGCAGACGGGGTCAAGGGGAGCCGCCCTTGCGAGGGGCGTGGGGGGCAAAGCCCCCCGGCGCAAAAAATTGTCTTACAATTGCTTAGGCCGAAATCTTCTATTTCGACCAAGTAGGCACCCGAGACTCCTCCATTCGAGCCACCAAAAATACCTTACTTTCGGTGCCCGAACAGGCCGAATCCGAACAAACCTAGGGTTTTTGCAACTATTGCAAGAATCCTAATCCATATAGGTATCTCATACCTATCAATTTCGGGTTAATCTCATTAACCAATTTGTGTCGTTTCTTCATATATCTCATATGTTCATTACGAATTTCAGTTTCATGCATCATGAATCAATCTAATTAATCATGGCCGAAAACCAATCGAACACATAGCATCATGCGATTCAACACTCAATCCCGATTTAGGGTTTCACCAGTAGCTCTGATACCATTGTTGGGTTTTGGGAGCCAAACAGCACAGCGGAATTTAACCAAAACCCTCCAGGATCCAAGTGAAATGGGGTAAACCGGGTGTTCGAAAATTTTCATACCTAATTTTCGGTTGAGATCTCTCACTCAACTATAGAGCCGAATCAGAAAACCTGAACAGTTGACGTGTTCAAGCTCTCTATGGTATCCACACGAGCCTCTCGGGATCACCACGCTTCCATCACGTCCCGGTAGATGCGTTTCTCTTGCGCTCGCAGTGCTAGCTTGCATCCTCCAAGGAATTACAAGAGAAGAGTGCGATTGTCCTTTTGGGAGGCTAGGGCAAGGAGACCTGCGAATTTCTCACTTAAAAGTTGTATTTATAGTGAGACTCAACTTCCAGGCCTAATGGGTTTCAAAACCCTAATCCAATTAGGATTTAATTTCGGGCTTAATAATGGCTCAACTCCTTGGCCCATTATTAATACGAAATTAAAGTGAAACCATAACCCAAATAATTAGCCCATGCACTCTAATGATCCAAATAGCTCTATGTGTGCGACCCAATAGGCTCTTGCCATGTTGGCAATGATCATAAATCATATTTATGATCATAAGCAATGAGCGGTGTCTAGCAACACATCATTGCTACCCAAGTGACAAGATTGTCGATGATTCGAGTAAACCTTTATGATCATCACCGATATATGCCATTGTCCCTTTGTCCAAGATATCAAGACTAAGCACGAGACATGGAATGTGTCACTCTCGTATAGCCCAATCTTTGGTTTCTTGATTACCGAGTAGACTAACTTAAACTGATGACATTGATATCGTATATCAACTCATCCGAGCATGGCCATGCATTTTCTAAGTCTCACTCTATCAAGGGGCCCGAAGATATCACTCCCGTTACATAGGAGGGACAAATCCCATCTTGATCATACAAATCCCTCCGCATGATATGTGACATACCCAATGACCTCCTTCAAGTTCACTTAGTTACGAGCAACAAAGGAAAGTATCAAAGTATGTGACTCACATGTAGGGAACCTTGATGATCTTAGGTCGAAGGACTACATATACCATGATCACTATGAGAATCACTTATGACACTCATATAACGATCCATGTAGTGTTCTCATGGTGGGTCGGTCCAGTACACAAGTTCTCCAACTTGTACCCATATGTAGACTACATATCTCATATTAGTCTCCACATATGCTAGTCATTATGTATTATTGCAACCCGCTCCACAATAATACTAGGCTAGGGACGTTTAAGAATATCATTTTTCTAGGGTTACAATTATGTTTATTACGTTACGCAGGAAGAAAACAACAAACAAAATTGCTGGATTAATGCCTAAATAAAATATCATGACTCAGTGTGCAAAAATACAATCATCTCATGATTGGCTTTTGGGCACAACACTAACACCTATGACTCAGTTCGCTAGAAAGAACCAGAAGTTTGTCTGGGAACCTAATTGTGAGGAAAGTTTTCAAGAACTAAAGAGGAGGCTGACTACAGCTCCTGTACTAGTCCTGCCTGACCCTGAAAAGGAATATGAGGTGTTTACAGATGCCTCTCATGTAGGACTAGGCTGTGTTTTGATGCAAGAAAAGCAAGCAATTGCTTTTGGGTCTAGACAATTGAGACCACATGAAAAGAAATACCCAGTGCATGATCTGGAATTAGCAGCAGTGGTATTTGCTCTTAAGCAATGGAGGCATTATCTTCTTGGTAATAAATTCCAAGTGTTTACAGACCACAAGAGTCTCAAGTACCTTTTTACTCAAAAGGATTTGAATATGAGACAAAGAAGGTGGTTGGAATATTTAAAGGATTTTGACTGTGTAATTGAGTACACAGCGGGAAAAGCCAATGTAGTGGCAGATGCCTTGAGTAGAAACTACACTGGAATACTCAAGGGTGGTGAAGTTGAGCACAAGGCAGAAAGCCTGAGTATTACTCACCTGGCAAACCAATGGTTGGCTAGAGAAGGTGAGCAGTTGAAAGTACTCACTATTACACCAGAGTGGAAAGAGCTTATTAAGGAAGCTCAAGCTGGTGATGAGGAGCTAGAATTGATTTCTGGCAAGAGTAAGGGAGAACTATTCCAAGGTTTTTCCTTTAAGCAGGGAATGTTACATTTCCAGAATAGGTTGTTTGTGCCTGAAAAGGACAACCTAAGAGTTCAAATACTAGAGGAAGCTCACTCTAGTAAGCTGGGTATGCACCCAGGGGCCACAAAGATGTATCATGCTCTTAGAGAATATTTTTGGTGGCCATATATGAGGAAAGATATAAATACACTTGTGGCTAGTTGTGAAACCTGCCAACAAGTGAAGGTGTAGAACCAGAAACTAGGGGGAAAGCTACAAAGCTTACCCATACCTAAGAGGAAATGGGGATCCATCTCTATGGATTTTGTAGTGGGTATGCCACTAACAAGGAGAAGGCATAATGCCATTTGGGTCATTGTGGATAGACTGACAATGGCAGCCCAATTTCTTCCCATGAATCTTACTGATTCTTTGGATAAATTGGCACAACTCTATATAAGGGAAGTAGTAAGATTACATGGGATACCTGATGATATTGTGTCAGATAGGGATCCTACATTTGTCTCTAGGTTTTGGAAATCCCTGCATCAGGCATTGGGCACTAAGCTCAAGTTTAGCTCTGCTTACCATCCTCAGACGGATGGACAGACAGAGAGAACTATACAGACACTGGAAGACATGTTAATATGTTGTGTGATTGACTTCCAGGGTGGATGGGATGTACATCTCCCATTGGTAGAGTTTTCCTATAATAATGGCTATCACTCAGTGATAGGAATAGCTCCTTATGAGGCCTTATATGGTAGGAGATGTGTTACTCCTCATTGCTGGCATCAGCCAGAAGATAAGTTAGAATTGGGGCCATACATTGTTAAGGAAACTACTGAGAAGATTAAGTTGATCCAAGCTAGGATCAAAACTGCAAATGATAGGCAGCAGGCCTATGCAAACCTAAAAAGGAGAAGGGACCTGGAGTTCCAGGAAGGAGACTGGGTGTGGCTAAAAGTTTCTCCAATGAAGGGAGTGATCAGATTTGGTAAAAAGGGGAAGCTGGCACCTAGATATGTTGGGCCATATCAGATACTGGCCAAAGTGGGAAATGTGGCATATCAGCTGGATTTGCCACCAGAACTTGGAAACATACACAATGTATTCGATGTGAGTTTACTTAAAAAGTATGTTCCAAGTTATAAGCAGATAGAAACACCTGCAACTGTGATTGTGGCACCCAACCACATCTATGAAGAGTTGCCAATCCAGTTCCTGGCCAGAGATACCAGGAAGTTAAGAAGTAGGTGGATTTCTATGATTAAGGTGCAGTGGAGTAACCACACTCCAGAGGAAGCAACCTGGGAAGTGGAATAGGAAATTGCCACTAAATACCCTCAACTGTAGCTTAAGTTGGTGAAGAATTTGGAGAACCAAATTCTTTAAGGAGGGAGGAATTGTTAGGCACCTCCTAAGTGCTTGGCTTAGGCCAAGGAGAACAAAGGAAAACAAGCAAAAATAAAAAGGAATAGTGAGGGGAACTATGGAAACTAGTACAGTGATCTATGTGAAAAACTGGAAACTTCAGACCTTAACTGCACATGGAAACTGGACTATGGGAAAGCTGACAGAAAACAGAGAAAGGGGATCAAATTGTACACTTAGATGAGTGGTACAATTAAAACTACAAACTTAAAGTTGGCATATTCGGCCATGCAAGTTTTTAAGGTGACTAGTGCCATACTAAGCCAAATTGTGGGAGACAACAATGATTACTAATCAAATCTTGTCTACCACTAAAGTACTATTCACTAGTTACTAGTTAGACTAACTAGTTGTTTGTCTAGTTGTATGGCCGGTTATACAAGGGTGATTTTAATGCCTTGGTACTTGTGTTGTCTTATGCTTGGCATTATGGGCCAAAGGGTGACTTGAATGACATACTAGACACATGTTTTAGTGGCGGTCTTGCATACATGTGGAGTTAAGGACTACATTACACCATGCAAAGGAATGGAAGTAAAAGTTGGCATTTTAGCTAACTAAAGACATAAGTCTTTCGACCAAAACTAACTAAGGCCATTCACTTGGTTCATTTTCAGGTTTCATTGTTCCTTATGGCCGAGAGCTCTTCCATTAGTGTTCATCCAAATTTCTTCTTGAAATCAAGCTAATATTGGAAGCATTTGAAGGAAACAAGCTAGGAGACTTGGTTTCGGCCTTTGCTTGCTTGGAATCAAGCTTGGTTCTTGGAGATTCAAGGAAGACCAAGCTTATTCAAGCTAGGGTTCCAAGGTGTTTCGTGATTCCTCTTGAATACATGGTAATTGTTCCATGAATGAAGAGTTTAAGTGCTCAATTGATGATGAGTTAAGCTAATTGAGCAAGAAATGTTTCGGTTTAGAAGTGGAATGTTGCCTGAATGTGTTGGATGAATGAACTTGATGTTCTTCTTCATTTCCATGGAAATTAATCCATGACTAAGTGTTGTTGTTGCCTATTTGTTCTTGTGCTACGCAAGTTTGAGTGAAGAACATCAACTTCAGCGAGTTGGAGTTTGGCCGAAAGGTGCATTTTGAGGTAATTGAGTGTTCCTCATTTGATTACATGGTATTAGTGCCATGAACATTGTTTAGTGATGAGAAGATGATCATATGTTGGATTAGAATTGATAGCCAAACGCTATCGCCTCGATCTGGCCGAACTCCCTGCCACAAGAATGGCCAGAAGAAGCTGGCGCTACCCGAGAAAAGGTGTGATCATGCACCTCGGGAGATAGCCGAAGAGCTCCGAGCCCGGCACACCAGGAAAACCCGAGGACACTACTCGCCCCCCCAAGGTTGTGAACAGATCGCCTTTGGAAAAGCGGCACCAGACATAGCGAGCCGAACATGATATCCCCGAAGGCAGAACTCCCTAAAACTGGGAACCCCCGAACTGAGGGCTTATTTCCCGAAGAGGCTCTGCCATACCAAAAGATGACCTCACCTAGGGACCTTGGGAGTACGGCAGGAGCATTTATGGAAGCATTTAAGAAAGCCTCTGACACATCCATTCATAGACGCCACAATCCGCCTCAAAAGGCGCACTGCCACGCTGACGGCATCAAAATCATATGATGGCCCATCTCAGCACACGGCTCAAGGCAACCTGCTATCAGCTATCTATCTCCTATGCCCAGAAATTCAGGAACATCCGACCGAACACGTGTTGCGATCTGAACGGGCTAGGCGCTCCTATAAATACCAGGAATTAAATACTTGGTAGGAGGCTGGTTGGCAAAATACTGCTCCCACACTATGAGAAAATTACCAGGCAAGACTCCTCAGCCCTTTGTGCTATTTCCTCTGCCTTTCTCTCAGCCAACCACTGACTTGGGCGTCGGAGGCTCCCCCCCCGGAAAAACACTCCGGGGGCCTCCTAACCCTTTGTTTCTGAGCTTTCAGGCACACTCCCTTGGGCGATCCATCCACCAGGTGTTCTTCCTCCCAGAAGTCTCTCCACCAGTCATCATGACTATAAACGATGAGGCCCCTGGCCATCATTTCGCGCCGTCTGTGGGAACCTGCTCTGAGATCGCCGTCGTTGAGACTCGGCGTTCTAAGGACAAGGGACTCCCAAGGTCCCCGTCCACGCCTGAGACACAACCGGCTGCTGAGCAAACACTCCCAGGGACTTCTGCGCCTGAGGAAGACCGCCCTCTGGTAGTCACCATGAGCTTCTTGAGGGACTTTCAGCGTTCGGTCGTTGCCGAAGTGACCCAGCAGATCGACCGAAGGTGGCCACAGCAAGCACGGGCCCAGAGACCCCCCTCACCAACACGCCCTCGGGAGAGAAGCCCCAAGTCTACACATCGCAGTTCGGGGAGTGGAGACCCTCGCGAAGAATCATCCACAGAAGATATAGCCCTCGGGAAACGGCCTGTGGGACAAACCGGGTCCAAGCGACCGAGAGTCTCACAGCGAAGCAGTTCGTCGCCTGAGGCGAGGTCCTTGTCCCCTCAGCGCCGAACTCGCCCCCCGAAGAGGCGCCGACGATCTTCATTCCCTGAAGAAGGCCCTAGCGCCACAGTGCTTATGGAGAGGATACTAGCACGGCTGGACAGAGTGGAGAAACAAGTGGCCAGAAAACCCGTTTGGGCCAGACTCTCTGGAACATGCTGCGAAGATGACTCCCCATTCATTCAGGCCGTCGTTGAGGCAGCTATGCCAGGTGACTTCAGAGTACCTCGGTTGGAAATTTATGATGGCCGTACTGATCCACAGGCCCACTTGACGAAGTACAGACGCAGCATGATAATGCACGGTGCTGATGACGCTACCATGTGCAAATGCTTCGAAGTCACCCTCACAGGGCCAGCAACTGCGTGGTACAATTCATTGCCTCCAGGGACCATCACTGAGTTCCAGGAGTTGTCCACGGCCTTCACACAGCAATTCATTGGGAGCAGGCCGACGGCGAAGATGCCTGTGCAGATGTTCGACATAGAGCAGAGAAACGGAGAGACCATCCGAGACTATGTCGAAAGATTCAATAGGGAAGCTCTGAGCATCCCAGACTTCCGGCCCGAAATCCGCATTCTTGCCATGACACGGGGCCTTCGGCGAGACTCACAGCTATTCTACGAGTTCTCAAAGGACCCCCCGGAGACCCTCAGAGAATTTTACCGAAGGGCAGAACAGCACATGACCGCCGAGGAACTAAGAATGGCAGGGCCGAAGCCCGATCACCACCGCGCCGAAGGGTCCAATCAGCAAGCTCGGCATCCGACCGAACAAGCAGGACGACCTCGGAGGATGCGGGGAAGGAAACCTCAAAGTTTCACACCATTGAGCACCACACGGACCAACATTCTCATGGCGCTGGAAAGGCAAGGGACGCAGATTCGGCGGCCAAGGGCCATGACCGCCGATAACAAAAAGAATGCCAAGAAGTTCTGCCAGTTTCATCGCGACCACGGTCATGACACCGAAGACTGCTTCCAGCTGAAGAAGTACATAGAGTCGCTGATAAAACAGGGCCAACTTCGGAAATACCTGAGGATGCCATCCCCGAAAGGCAGAAAAATGGAGGAACAAAGGGCCGAAGATGAGGACTATGACTCCGACAGGCGGAGAAATAGAAGTCCAAAAAGGCGCCCTCCACCTCCAGCAGGGGTTATCCAAACCATCACCACGGGGCTCCCATCCTCGGAAAGAAAGCGGAAAGCCAGAGAAATTGCAGTCATGGAGTATCAAAGTCCGTCAAAGAAGCTGGCTCGCAAAGATGGCTCCACCGTCGTCTTCCCCCACGACGATCCGCTGCTGATTATGGCGAGAATAGGGAACTGGGACGTCAAAAGAGTATTGCTTGATGATGGCTCAAATGCTGACGTCCTATTCTCGCACCTGCTGCCGGGCTTGGGCATCTCCAGCAGCGAACTGAAGCCTGTCACCTCGCCCACTTTTGGGCTTGGACCATCCGAACTCCCCGTCCTTGGATGGATCGACCTCCCGCTGATGATGAAAGGGACTTCGGTAGACGGAGCAGCTGAGTTGTACGCCTCCACAATGGCGAGATTCATCGTCATGGACGTCCCGTCCTCGTACAACGCCATCCTTGGAAGGCAGACACAGGGGAACCTGCACATTCGCCCTGATGTGAAGTACTTGACTGTCACATTCGCGACCAAGGATGGAGATGCAGAGGTCTTCCTAGACCAAGCCGAGGTAAGAAAGGTGTTTGTAAAAGCACGAAAAGCTCCGGCGAGCAACCTCGCGCAAACGATGGAGGCAAAGGCGCTAGAAAAAGGCAAAGAAGAAGATCTCGCCAAAGCAGAAACGGAAGCAGTAGAGCTTGTCCCAGGTCAATCTACCCGAATAGGGAAGAGCTTGGCCGAAGGTGACAAGGAAAAACTTGTATCCTTTCTGCTGGAAAATAAAGATCTGTTTGCCTACTCGCCGAAAGATATGCCAGGAGTAAACCCTGGCATAATACAGCATAGCCTCAAAGTAAGCCCGGAAGCAAAACCTGTCCGGAAAAAGAAACGGAGCATCTCAGCCCACAAAAGCAACTTTGTCAAAACCGAAGTCCAGCGTCTCCTAGATGCTGAAGTTATCAGGGAGGTCAAGTACCCCGAATGGTTGAGCAACGTGGTCATTGCCACAAAAGAAGGTAGCAGCAAACTCCGGATGTGCATCGACTTCAGAAACTTGAACGATGCTTGCCCGAAAGACTCATACCCTCTGCCGCCAATAGATCAACTGGTAGATTCAACTGCTGAATATGGGCTCCTTAGTTTCCTAAACGCCTTCAGTGGCTACCATCAAATAAGGATGGACCCCGAAGATGAAGAGAAGACTGCCTTCATCACCGAGGGAGGAACATATTGCTATATCAGGATGCCCTTCGGGCTCCAAAATGCAGGAGCCATCTACCAGAGGCTGATGAACAAGGTCTTCAAAGACCAAATGGGGAGAAACATGGAGGTGTATGTTGATGATATGATAGTCAAGAGCAAGCTGCCTGGCTACCACGTTGCAGATTTAGAGGAAACCTTCCAAAAGCTTAGAGCCTTCGGGATCCGCCTTAATCCTAAGAAGTGCATCTTCGGGGTGACCTCGGGAAAATTCCTTGGGTACATGGTATCCAAAAGAGGCATCGATGCTAGCCCCGAGAAGATTAAGGCTCTGCTTGAGTTCCGAACTCCTGCCACAGTCAAAGACGTGCAGAGACTCACCGGAAGAATAACCTCTCTGAGCAGATTTATTTCCAGGTACGGAGATAGGTGTCGACCTTTCTTCAAAGTCCTCACAAAGGCAGCAAAAATGGAAGGCAACCTCGGAAGAAATGATCATCCTTGGGATGAAGATTGCCAAAAAGCCTGGGAAGAACTCAAAGTCTACTTGGCCAGCCTGCCGACTCTGCGACAACCTCGGGAGGGAGAGCCCCTCGTACTGTACCTCGCCGTCACAGAAAAAGCTGTGAGCTCGGTCCTCATGAAAGAAGAAGGGCCAAAGCAATGGCCGGTCTACTATGTCAGCAAGTCCCTGCATGGCGCCGAAATCAGGTACCCTTTGCTTCAAAATGCTATATATGCCTTGGTGCTTGCAAGGAGAAGGCTGCGACCATACTTTCAGGCTCACCCCATCATCGTCCGAAGTAGTCTGCCGCTACGGGATGTCATGAAGAGAGTTGATCATTCGGGAAGGCTCTCCAAGTGGTGCATAGAGCTGGGCGAACACGAAATCACGTATGAGCCTCGGAAGGCCATAAAAGCTCAAGCACTGGCAGATTTTATCGCCGAAATACCCACCACTGAGGAGAGCCATTCAGATCCAAAAGAGGGTGAGCCAGAATGGACCTTGCACGTAGACGGAGCCTCGGGGTCCGAACACCAGGGAGCTGGAGTAATTATCAGGGGCCCCGAAGGCCTGGAGGTAACGAAGGCTATCAAGTTCAGCTTCAACGTCACCAACAATGTAGCTGAGTATGAAGCCCTCATAGCGGGATTACGCTTGGCCAGAAAGATTGGCGTGAGAAACTTAAAGGCTCACAGCGATTCCCAGCTGGTAGTTCGGCAGACGGCAGGAGATTATGGGGCGAAGGACCCAATCTTGGCAAAATACCACGAGCTGGTAGCAAAGCTCATCCAAGAGTTTGACGCCGTGCGGATCGAAAATGTACCCCGGCGGAATGACACTGAGGCAGATTGCTTGGCGAAGTCGAAAACATACACCGAGGTGCTAGACCATCCGAGCATCTCAGTGCTGAGCATAGCGACCTCGGGAACAGGGTGGAAAGATCCAATAAAAAGATACCTCGCAGAGAATTTGCTCCCCGAAGACCCCGGCGATGCTGTAAGACTGCGAAGACGCTCCGGAAGATTCTTCCTGATTGGCGAAGAGTTATACCGGTAGGGATATACGAACCCGCTGCAAAGATGTGTGAATGAAGAGGATACTGAAATGGTCCTTGAAGAAGTTCACGAAGGCATGTGTGGTTCACACATTGGAACTGATGCCCTTGCAGCAGTGATACTCCGCCAAGGATACTTCTGGCCTACCCTGAGAAAGGACGCAAGACAGTTCGTCCGGAAATGTGGTAGCTGCCAGAGACACGCGAAAATCCAGAGGACACCCTCGGAAATGGTAACTCCGGCAGACTATCCTTGGCCCTTCGCAGTCTGGGGTATAGACCTTATTGGGCCACTCCCCACAGCACCCGGAGGCGTGAAATTCTGCGTGGTAGCAGTGGACTATTTCTCAAAATGGGTGGAGGCAGAACCACTAGCAACTATCTCGGCAAAAGAAGTGCAGAAGTTCGTATGGAAGAACATCGTATGCAGATTTGGCATACCGAGGGTACTAGTAGCTGATAATGGATCCCAATTCATAGACAAAGGATTCCAGGAATTTATCAGCGACCTCGGAATAAAGATGCACTTCGCCCCAGTAGCTCACCCCCAAAGTAACGGGCAGGTGGAAGTATCGAACAGGACCATAAAAGATGGCCTGAAAAAGAGACTGGGAGAAGCAAAAGGGAAATGGCCAGGAGAACTCCAAAGCGTATTGTGGAGCTACCGAACGACGCCCCGAAGGGCCACAGGGGAAACTCCCTTTTCACTAGTCTTCGGGACAGAGGCCATTATCCCAGTCGAGATAGTCAGACCATCAGTACGGGTGCAAATATTTGATGAAGGTGGAAACGACCTCGGCCTCAGAACCAAGCTCGACCTCGTCGGCGAACACAGAGAAATAGCCGAGCTGAGAAGAAAAGCTTTTCAGCAAAGAGTGGCCGCGGCTATAAACTTACGGGCCAGGCCAAAAGAAATCAAGAAGGGAGACCTCGTTCTCCGAAAGGCTGACTTTGCACCCCGAAGGCCGTCCCACGGAGTACTTCGCGCAAACTGGGAAGGACCTTATCTGGTTCTCGCCGAAGTACGAAAAGGCGTGTACAAACTTGGCGACGCCGAAGGCGTAGAATTGAAAAACACTTGGCACTCAGACGCCTTGAAAAAATTCTACACCTAAGATAAAGCGGAGGAATTGTAAGTACAGAATGCTCTTAAGGAAAGTTCTTAAGTATCCAAAATTGTGCAAAGAAGAATTCCGCGAAGATGCTCGCCATCATAAAGCGTAGATATGACTTTCCGAAGTCTCTTGAGCCATCACGCTCGGGAAAGATGGAAAACAAAAATCTCGCAGAAGTACTCGCCATAGCCAACGCAGAGATAATTTTCCGAACTCCTTTGAGCGAACGTGCTCGGGAAAATGGAAAGTGAACAATCTCGCGAAAGGATTTCCGAAGTCCCTTGAGCAAACATGCTCGGGACAACTGGAAAACAAAAATTTGACTAAAGGTTTTCCGAAGTCCCTTGAGCAATCATGTTCGGGACAAATTGGAAATGCAAAAGCCTGCAAAAAGATTTAGTCAAATTTTTTTAGACATTCCAGAAAGCCTCTGGAGCAAACAGGCTCGGCCAAAGGAAGGTAAAAGAGTTTCTTTGATCACAGGTTTTCCGAAGTCTCTTGAGCGAACGTGTTCGGGACAATGGAAATGAAGAAACTTGCAAGAAAAGACTTAGCCAAAAAAAATCTTCATTAAGAGCAAAGTTGCTTTACAGAAGAAGTGACCGAAGAAGGAGTACAAAGTAGAAGGGAAGGAAAAGGGGCCCTAAAAAATAGCCTAAGGGTTCGCGGCGTCCCGAAAGCCACTCGCTGGCCCGCCCTTTTCCACCACCTTTCGCGCCGGCATTGAAGGAGGAAGTTTCAGATGCTCGACCTTGGACCATTCCCACCGAGGTCCCTCAGGAATATATAGGGCCTCCAGAAAAGAGAGGTCTAAATCTGGGAACCTCTGGAGAACCTGGTGACGAGCAAGGCAGAAGCCGTCCTGAAAGGCAACCTTCGCCATTTGATCAGACTCGTTCTTATCAAGCTCGAGGTCGTCAAGCTCGTCCTCCAGTTCAGGGATCTCCTCCTTCAGCGCCTTTATCTCCAGCGTCCCCTTGGACCCCTTCTTCAAAGACTCGACCTCAGCCCGGAGAGTATTATTCTCACTCGTCAACGACACTATAAGGCTGTCAGAACCAGCCTTGTGCTTGAGAAGATCTTCGTTGGCGGCGAGCATCCCCTTTATTTGTTCACCGAGGTCAGCAATCTTCTGGGAGGAGACCTTTTGAAATTCTTCTTTTTCCTTCCGGAACTCCTCCCGAAGGGCAGTCACTTCTTTCTCAGCAGCCTCTTTCAGCTGCTGGTTTTTGGCGGCCGACTCCGCGAGTGCGGTCCTCGCCTCATTCATGGTCTGAGTGGCCGAAGTTCGGAAGGCAACCTCCCTGGCCACCCGAACTCGGAGAAAGCCGGCGTACCCCAGCAGCTGCAAGAAGATAAAACGCAAGGTCAGTAAGAGCCAAAAACTTAGGAAAAAATTGAAGGGAAAGAGCTGTGAAGGATATACCTGAGCAGCATGCTCGGTGATCTTTGCGGCGAGGGTGTTATCCCCCGGATGGGCCGCCGCTATAGCCTTGAAGGAGGCCTCGGTGAGCACCCCCTTCGAAATTTCCTTAGCCATTTGAGGAACGTCCTCGGAGTACAAATTCATGTCCTCCGTGAACGTCCAGAAAGGCTCTTTGGGTATCTTCCCTTGCGGGATTTTGGCGTCCCGAAGAGCTCGCTTCCGAGCATGTTCGGCCGGCCAGTCAGGGGTAGTCAACTCCCCTGCGTGGCAAAAATGAGAAGGAGATTAAAGACAAAGAAGGCAATCCAGAAAAAACAAAGGAAGTACACTTTGTCTGGAAACAAACCTGGTGGAACCTCGACAACGACGTCTTCGGAGTCCTCGGCCTCCTCGGTCGAAATGCCCTTGCCCTTCCGCCTGCGCCGCTCCTCGGCAGAAGGTACTTCTACCACTACATCAAGGAGGGCCTGCGACGCAGTAGGACTTTGAGGAGGGACGTCGGTTGAAGGGACCTCGGAAACAGCAGTCTCAGGCGCCGGAATCTCGGCTGTCCCAGGCTCCTCAGCAGTCTCCTCGGGAATTTCTTCTAGAGGAACCTGAGCAGCCTCGGCCGAATCTTTGCCCGTTTCCTCGAAGGCCCCGTTTAGACGAGGGACCAGTAGACTTCCGCCTTCGGGAAGCCGCCTTCTTCGTCTGATCGCCCTTCTCCACTTGGCCGGTGAAAAGGGACTTGTAATAGGCGGCAGTCCCGTCGCCCATCTCTGAAAAAGGAGAGAAACATCAGCGTAAGTCCGAGGAAAAAAACAGCAAAGGAGTAGAAGATGACTCACTTTCGACAAGCGTTTCGAAAGAAATTTCCTCCTTAAGAAGCTTGACCAACCAGGAATCCTTCCCGGCGATGGCAGGAGCTGGCATCTTGAGGTCAGTCTTGTGCTCCTTTACCACCTTTAGTTCCCGAAGGACCTCTTCGGTCATCAACTTCCAGTTGATTGGAAAAGGGTAAAGGGCGCGCGGAGCGACCTCGGGATCCCAGTCAGAGACAGCCCGAATGCGGGCGTCGAAATCCGCGAACACGGGAGCCAACTCTGGGGTCAGCAGCATCCTCGGATCAACAACGTCCACATCCAGTGTTCCCTGAGCCCATTTGGTCGGAACGTACGACCAGGCCTCGTCCATCTTCAGGAAGAAGAACTTCTGTTGCCACCCCCGCCAGTTGCCACCCCCGCCAGCTATCCTTAGTGGCGAAGGTGAACATGAATTTCTTGCTCCCGGATCCCCGAGGTAGCATGAAATAGAAGCCACCCTTCGGGACCACAGAGAGCTTGTAGTACTGCATAAAGATTATGAAATGGGGTTCTATCCCGAAGACGCCACACATGCAGAGGTAGGCGTTAAAATAGCAGAACGAGTTCGGGGGAAGCTGGTTCACAGCAATGCCATGAAATTTGCAGAACTCGCACACCATCTTCGGGGGAGGATACCGAAGACCGGCCTTCAGCTGGGCTCGGAAAACGGTAACCTCCTTACTATGGTTTGAAAAAGCATAATGGCTAGAACGAGGCAGCCTAGTAATGGCGTAAGAGGGAAGAAAGAATTTTTTCTTCCACCTCTCTAACTTTGCAGGGGTGGTGCAACAAGGATGGGCTAAAAGAGGCTGCCAGCTCTCAGGAATGGGCATTTTCGACATGAAAACGAGTTTGAAAACGGAAGAAAACAGTTTCCAGAGAAAAACTCAAAAGAACAGAGGGATCAAAACGCTCTGGAAAACAAAAACCCACCGAAAGATTTGCCAAAATCTGAGGACGCCGTCGTGAAAGTTGGCTGGAAAAAAGCTCTGATTAAGGTAGCTCCGCCACAGAAAGCAAGAAAGTGCAAGAACAGGGGCAAAGCAGAGAAAAGAGCAGAAGAAAAAGCAAAGGGAACTTATGATGGAATGGGCTATTTATAAGCCAGAGGTGGGTAACCGAAACATCGTCATAAGTACCCTTTGGAGGCGAACCGTCACCGTAACTGCTCTCTGCACCTGAAAAGGCGCGCCCTCTGTAACCGACGCGACTCTCCTCCAATGGCAAAGCGCCACGTGTCAACCGCTGCGCAAAAATGGTGGACACGTCCTCCAAACGTCCCTTGAAAACTGGGACACGTCTTCTGACATCCCTGGAAAACTGGGACGCGCCGCTCAGACTGACACGCTTGGCCAAACAGACCTGCAGAAACAAAGAGCAGGCCAACTCGAGGACGCCAAGAGACAGGCTATGGCCGAACAGCCCATGACCTTCGGACAAGAGGTGTATCTTCGGCACAGGCTCCGCCTCGAAGACACCAAAGAACAGGCCAAGGCCGAAGAGCCCATGATCTTCGAGCAAAAGGCGCATCCTCGGAACAGGTTGAGCTTCCAAAGAGACTCCCATAAACAACCTCGGAAAGAGATGCAAAACCGAAGTCTTCACTTCGGCTTTCCAAAGGGGGGCATGTGATAGCCAAACGCTATCGCCTCTATCTGGCCGAACTCCCTGCCACAAGAATGGCCAGAAGAAGCTGGCGCTACCCGAGAAAAGGTGTGATCATGCACCTCGGGAGATAGCCGAAGAGCTCCGAGCCCGGCACGCCAGGAAAACCCGAGGACACTACTTGCCCCCCCAAGGTTGTGAACAGATCGCCTTCGGAAAAACGGCACCAGACATAGCGAGCCGAACATGATATCCCCGAAGGCGGAACTCCCTGAAACTGGGAACCCCCGAACTGAGGGCTTGTTTCCCGAAGAGGCTCTGTCCGTACCAAAGGACGACCTCACCCAGGGACCTCGGGAGTACGGCAGGAGCAGTTATGGAAGCATTTAAGGAAGCCTCTGACACATCCATTCATAGACGCCACAATCCACCTCAAAAGGCGCACTGCCACACTGACGCCATCAAAATCACATCATGGCCCGTCTCAGCACATGGCTCAAGGCAACCTGCTACCAGCTATCTGTCTCCTACGCCCAGAAATTCAGGAACATCCGACCGAACACGTGTCGCGATCTGAACGGGCTAGGCGCTCCTATAAATACCAGGAATTAATACTTGGCAGGAGGTTGGTTGGCAAAACACTGCTCCTACACTCTGAGAAAATTACCAGGCGAGACTCTTCAGCTCTTGTGTGCTATTTCCTCTGCCTTTTCTTGGCCAACCACTGACTTGGGCGTCGGAGGCTCCCCCCCCCCCCCCCCCCCCCCCCCCGGAAACACATTCCGGGGGCCTCCTAACCCTTTGTTTCTGAGCTTTCAGGCACTCTCCTTTGGGCGATCCAATCCACCAGGCGTTCTTCCTCTCCAGAAGTCTCTCCATCAGTCATCATGACTCTAAACGATGAGGGCCCTGGCCATCATCCTTCTCCTCCAAATTTCCTTCCCCTTACTGCAATGTCTCCGGTTCCACTTCTTGGTGGCCCTCCTCTTCCAATAACATTTGTAGGAGGTTCAGTCCTCCTTGGAATCATATTTGTGTCCAGCTCTTCAACCTCCGGACTCTCCTAAACCACCACTATAGTGTCCTGCCTTACCTATGATCTTATTCTCCTAGCTCCCGAGTGTCTTCTTTCATCCTCACCTTCAACATTAGCTCTGTCCTCACCATTTTTGCTTGCTTGATCAACATGCTCTGGCTCTTTACCAGGTCTTCTCCTTCTATGGCCTTCCTCCACTTCTTAAACTTCTTCAGCACTATCATGCCCTGTGCTACGCCTCTAGCCAAGGCTTCCATTAATTGAGCAATGGTGGCCTGCATAGTGTCCATTATTTGTTCCATTCTTTTCTGTCTGCCCTTGCTTCTTCCAAGTACATTAACCCTGGCACTAGGCCCCTGACCCCTTTCAGGCTTAAAAGCCTCTTTTTTGCCTTTTGGCCTCAAACTCAGGCTGTCCATCTCTAGGCTGGGTTGTCTTGCTCTCAACTTGCTTAATGAGAGCTGAAGGGCTATCACCCATAGAGCCTCCTTATTGACACCACCCTCAGGGATTCACGTGACTAACCATGGAAGCATTCTCCATACCACCCTTGGAAGTATGTATGACCAACTCCAGAAAAAGGTTCCCAACCTTCCTCGGCAATATACATTACCAACCTCGAGAACATAGGTCTATCATCTTTGATAGGAAATGTCTCCCGAAGATAGGTCTGCCCATCTGAAAGCCCTTCTCCAGCTGCCCTCAGTTGAGATTCCTGTCCGTAGGGATCTTATGGAGAAATGAAAAATACAATTGAGGGATCTCTGACAAGAAGCCTCATACGTGCCCCTACCCTCTGGCCAGAACTACCTATGGCTAGCTGGACATTCCCTTCTTTGAAGGTATGAACTAGATCTTACCCAACACGTGTCTTGATCTACTTAGACTAGGCACAACGGCCTTCTTCCCTAGTCATCTAATAAATACGTGGGAGGCTCCTATGTATTAATACAAGACTTTCTCTCTTTCCTACTCTTCACTCTTAGTAACTTTTTTCCCGTATACTGACTTGCGCATTGGAGGCTCTTCGTCCATAAACAAACTTCAACGAGCTCTTAACCAACATTCTTCAAGGTCTTGTAGATGCATTCTCACTAGAATTCTTTTTCTCAGGCCCAGCATGTCATACTACGAAGATGTCAGCTGGCATTATTTCGCGCCATCTGTGGGAGCTCACCCCCAAGTCACTGTTGTCCAGACTTGATGTTCAAAGGACAAGGGAATCCGAAGGTCCCAGTCCATGCTGGAGGCTCAAGTAATGACTGAACAGGCTATAGCGGAGACTTCCCTGTCAGACGATGAGCATCCTCTGACGGTCACAATGGGTTTTCTATGTGACTTCCAACATTCTTTCATGGCTGCAATGACACAATAGGTTGACGAAAAGTAGTCACAAGCACCTTCAAAAGGGCACCTTCTTCTAACACCCGTCCAGAGAAAAGTCATAAGTCACCTCACCGGAGCTTTAGTAGTGGAAACCCTCATGATAAGTCCTCAATAAAGAACATACCATCTTGGGGATGACACGTTGCAGGGGCAAGGTTGGAAGAGCACGGGACCTCTCACCGGTGAAGTCCATCCTCTAATGGGAAGTCCCTATCCCTGCATCAATGAAGCTACTCACCAAGAAAACAACACTATTCTCCCTTCCCAACAATTCCCCAACAACAAGGAGACCAGGGTACTACTGCCCTGATGGAGAAGATCCTGGAGAGGTTGGAGAAGGTGGAAAAATAGGTCTCTCGAAAGCCTATTTGGTCAAGGCTATTCGAGAACTTCACCGGAGAAGAGTCCCTCTTTATCCTTACTATTGTAAAGGCACCAATGCCCAACAATTTCCGAGTACCACGTCTGGAGACATATGATAGGCGCACTGGCCCATAGACCTATCTGACGAAGTATAGTAGAAGCATGGTATTGCATGGTGCTGACAATGCCACCCTCTACAAATGTTTTGAAGTCACTTTGTCAGGATCGGCAACTACGTGGTACAACTCCCTGGCACCTGGAACCATAATGGGTTTCCAGGAGTTGTCCACCACCTTCACCTAGTAGTTCATTGGGAGCAGACCAACAGTGAAGATGACGGTCCAAATGTTCGACATAGCCCAAAAGAATGGGGAGACCATTTAGAACTACGTTGAGAGGTTTAACTGAAAAGCTATCAGTGTGCTGGACTTTCGCCCTAAAATCTGAATCTTCGCTATGATCAGGGAGCTAAGGAGGGACTCACAACTGTTCTATCAATTCTCCAAGGATCCTCTAGACACCCTCGGAGAATTCTACTAAAGGGCTGAGGAACACATGATAGCCAAAGAGCTAAGGATGGGCGGCCCAAAGTTCAACCATAATCACTCCAAGGGTCAGGGTCACCAACCTCGGTATTTCGCCAAGGGAGGGGGAAAACATCATAAAGCAAGGGGGAGGAGGCCAGTATCATTCAACCCCCTAAACACTACTAGAATGAACATCCTGATGGTCCTAGAAAGTCAAGGAACCGCAATCCAACATCCGAAGGCCATGACCTCTGACAACAAGAAGAACATGAAAAAATTCTGCCAATTCTATCAAGACCACGTGCATGATACTGAAGATTGCTTTCCACTAAGAAAGTACATCAAATCGTTGCTCAAGCAAGGGCAACTTCATCGCTACTTGCGGATGCCGCCACCCAAAGCCTAAGAAAGAAAGGAAGAAGATAGGAAGGGAGAGGATGAGGACTATGATTCTTACAGATGGCAGAATAGACTCTAAGGAAGCATCTGCCACCACTAGCCACTAGCAAGTATAATCCAGCAATCACAACTAGAATACACCCAACTGAGAGGAAAGGGAAGGCTCAGGAAATTACGATGATGGAATTTGACAAGCCAACGAACAAGCTTGTTCGAAAGGATGGGTGTACAATGAAGTTTCCCCAAGACAACCCTCTCTTGATTATGGCAAGCATAGGAAGTTGCGACATCAAGAAGGTGCTCCTAGATGATGGCTCAAATGCTGATGTCCTTTGCACCCATGTGTTGCCAAAACTAGGCATAACAGAGAATTATCCCAAGCCAATGACATCTCCTATGTTCGTAGTAGGGCCAGTCGAACTTCCTATACTCGGATGGGTTAATCTCCCGCTTATGCTGAAAGGCACTTCGGCCAAAATGGGAGAAGAGCTCTTCACATCCACTATGACAAGATCCATAGTCATAGATGTATCATCACCGTACAATGCCATCATTGGGAGGCAAACACAGGGCAATCTACATCTTCGAACAGACGTCAAATACCTGACAATCACTTTTGAAGCCACAAAGGAACCTTGGAGATATTCATTGGCCAATTTGAGGTTAGGAATGTGTTTGCCAAAGCAAGAAGAAGTCCCCCCAAAGTCCACGCACAGACTATCAGGCAAAAGGTTACCACTGCCGAAGAAGGAACAGAAAGAGAAAAAGATGGTGAGAAGATAGAAACTGAGGATATAGAACTAGTCCCTGGCCAAAGTACCAAATAGGGAAACAACTGGCTGAAGGGGAAAAAGAAAAACTTGTATCCTTTCTAATAACAAACAAGGATCCTTTTACCTACTCGCCAAAGGACATAATGTTAGTGTTGTGCTCAAAATCCAATCATGAGATGATTGTATTTTTGCACATTGAGTCATGATATTTTATTAAGGCATTAATCCAGCAATTATGTTTGTTGTTTTGTTTCTGCGTAACTTAACAAACATAATTGTAACCCTAGAATAATGATATTCTTAAACGTCCCTGTTCTAGTATTATTGTGGAGCGGGTTGCAATAATACATAACGACTAGCATATGTGGAGACTAATATGAGATATGTAGTTTACATATGGGTACAAGTTGGAGAACTTGTGTCCTGGACCGACCCACCATGAGAACACTACATGGATCATTATATGAGTGTCATAAGTGATTCTCATAGTGATCATGGTATATGTAGTCCTTCGACCTAAGATCATCAAGGTTCCCAACATGTGAGTCACATACTTTGATTCTTTCCTTTGTTGCTCATAACTGAGTGAACTTGAAGGAGGTCAATGGGTATGTCACATATCATGCGGAGGGATTTGTATGATCAAGATGGGATTTGTCCCTCCTATGTAACGGGAGTGATATCTTCGGGCCCCTTGATAGAGTGAGACTTAGAAAATGCATGGCCATGCTCGGATGAGTTGATATACGATATCAATGACATCAGCTTAAGTTAGTCTACTCGGTAATCAAGAAACCAAAGATTGGGCTATACGAGAGTGACACATTCCATGTCTCGTGCTTAGTCTTGATATCTTGGACAAAGGGACAATGGCATATATCGGTGATGATCATAAAGGTTTAGTTGAATCATCGACAATCTTGTCACTTGGGTAGTAATGATGTGTTGCTAGACACCGCTCATTGCTTATGATCATAAATGTGATTTATGATCATTGCCAACGTGGCAAGAGCCTATTGGGTCGCACACATAGAGCTATTTGGATCATTAGAGTGCATGGGATAATTATTTGGGTTATGGTTTCACTTTAATTTCGTATTAATAATGGGCCAAAGAGTTGAGCCATTATTAAGCCCGAAATTAAATCGTACCTGGATTAGGGGTTTGAAACCCATTAGGCCTGGAAGTTGAGTCTCACTATAAATACAAGTTCTAGTGAGAAATTCGTAGGTCTCCTTGCCCTAGCCTCCAAAAAGGACAGCCACACTCTTCTCTTGCTTTTCCTTGGAGGACGCAAGCTAGCACTGCGAGCGCAAGAGAGACGCATCTGCCGAGACGTGGTGGAAGCGTGGTGATCCCGAGCGGCTCGTGTGGATACCATAGAGAGCCTAAACATGTCAACTGTTCAGGTTTTGTGATTCGACTCTACAGTTGAGTGAGAGATCTCAACCAAAAATTAGGTATGAAAATTTTCGAACACTTGGTTTACCCCGTTTCACTTGGATCCTGGAGGGTTTCGGTTAAATTCTACTGTGCTGTTTGGCCCCGAAAACCCATCACATAACAGGTGTAAATTCGTACATAGCCCAATATTATCTTAAGATCCGACCTGACTCGAAGCCCATTCAGCAGAAAAAGCACAGCCTTTCAGCTCAAAAGAACTACTTCACCAAACAAGAAGTTCAAAACTCCTGGAAGCTAGAGTTATAATGTTACCTACCCTGGGGTAGGCCAGTTATGGTGCCAAAACTGTGCATTTAGACTCTCAGGATTGGTAATGTTCTATAGGCCATCAGAACACTACCCTTAGTGTGCATACCCAAGTGGCCCTCTTGGGCACTATGTAAATACATGCCTATTGGTCCAACCATCACACACATATTCACATTTCATGCATACCATGGCATCAAAGAAGGAAAACACTAGCACAAGTCTTAGTTTTCGCTTCCACACATTAGGCAATCTTGTTAAATTCTAGTGATCAACCACTGCACCTGTAACTTCCACTAATAAACTGTATCATTCTAGCCTCATAACCCCCCATTTTATTTTCTCCATTATGAATTAGAGACTTACATCAAACCAAGTAATTTTGTTTTACACCAATAGCCCACCCATGGACCAAGTTATGTATTTTTTAAGTTGGTTACAAAATTCTGACCAAATGAATAGTAACTCGGCCAAATTTCCAACATCATATCTTTGGCTAAAAGGATCCAAATCCAGAAATCCAAAATTCCAGTTCAACCTCTAGATGTTCTCTAGGTGTGGTCAAAATTTCATACCAAGATTCATTCTACACAGGGAGATATTAAACTTTAGGTACATGGTCGAAATTCTGGCAACTTCTGGACCATTTTGCCCATACAATTTTTCCAAACCATGCAAACACTTCATTCACAAGGGGAAAGCCCTCCAAGGCTATCCCATATATGTCCATTACACATAGGAATTACATTCCCTTTCTTTTAACAAACTTTATGTGGGCAAAACAGAATTTACAAGTAAGCAGCCCATCATTCACACTTAGGCAGCTTTGCACCACATCACTTACATAGCCAAAACATTACTCAAATGTTCACATACTTGTCTCATTTTACATACAATACATGTACATGCATACATGCACTACAATATGGTCTTAACTCAGCTAAATACGCACCCTAGGTTACAGGAGGTCCTGAGACACAATGGACTCCAAAAACAGGATGCTGGACAGCTGCTGCACAACACAGTAAGTACCACCATTAAAAATACCAAATGTGCTCCTAAAATCACCAAAATTTCCAGATCATAACTATACATATGGAAGTTCATGTAACTGAAATTTCAGATCAAAAATCAAACCACAAAGGTTAGTTTGAAGGTGATCTTTCTGCTGGACCTGAAATGACAGAATTGAGGGGAGTAAGTTTCATTGAGAAACTTAGTAAGGGTAGCACTTGGATTCAATAGGCAATGTAACCATCATTAAAACCTGCATCCAAAGACACTAAAACAAAAAAACCACAATGCATATATACAAGATATAGCAACCAAATGCAGCAGCCAAACACAAACAGCAAACACATGAAATGTGGCAGCAGCATATACCATAGGTTAGTCCATAAAACATGTAATAAACTTAACCAAATCACTATGGCATCCCTCCTCAAGCTAATTCTTGGTCTTAGGAGGATTTTAACACTAGTTAGTACTAAATTTTGGGCTTTAGAAACCCAGAAATTCGCTGCCATCACTGTGCACTTCACACTAGGTCACAAAACCTTCAATAAGTGCACTCCCCTCACTAACCTTGGTTCATCAAGCACATGGCTCTCTTCCAAGCTTAGCCCTAGCTCCATGGATGTTTGAAAATTTCAGAAAACAACCCATGAGAGAAAGAGAACCCTTACCTTGATGGGTATGCTGAAATTGGAGCTTGATCCTAGGTGCACTCAAGCAACAGCACCAAATAGCTTCCAATTGTGCTTCCTTGACTTCAATTGCAAGTAGTTTTGAGTTTGAAGGTATGGTGGCTATGGAGGAAGTGTGGAGGAGAGGGCTGGCTTTCTTTTTGCTGGTGGAGGCCGAAATCTAGAGAAGCAAAGGTGGTCTTGACTACTTAAATAGTCAAAAGTACACTAAACACACTTAAGTAGTCTTAACCTTGTCTTATGTCATTTTCCTTGCTACAAGACTATGGTTTCTTAGTCTTAATCTCTTGGCCCACATTTGACCATCCTTATCTTCCTTTAGCAGCCCTCCTTATGTGGGATAACCCCACAAAACTTCCATTTGACTTAAGTCATAGACATACACATCTTAAGGCCTACATTAGAACACTTAGGTCCTTTATGCCTTTTTGTGTTTTCTTTGTCCTTAGTTGTCTTCCATAAGCAATTTGGTCCTCCAATAGCACTTTTATACCATTCATATCCTTCCCATAACTCTCCAAATCTCTTTTGTAAAAGTTTTGCAATTGAGTACCCGAATT
Organism: Aquilaria sinensis; assembly: GCA_005392925.1. Lineage (NCBI taxonomy): Eukaryota > Viridiplantae > Streptophyta > Magnoliopsida > Malvales > Thymelaeaceae > Aquilaria > Aquilaria sinensis. The sequence continues at coordinate 62,061 of SMDT01001480.1, read as the reverse complement.
TCCAAAATCTTAGAAAAAAGTCCATAGGTTGCTTGACAAACAATCAATCCTTAAGGCTTTTCTTGGGGACCAAGTTGTCAACTTGGAACACTTTTAAGGAGGTGTTGATCATACCTTTTACCCCCCACACTACAATCACTATGGTGAGAATTACACAATATAATAGTTTTTAGCCATTATGACACACTTGTAATTCTCCCATTTTGTGAGGTGGTAACATATAAGGAAAGTCAAATATCTCGAGTGGCTTAACAACGTCATTGCCGTCACTAAGGAAGGAACTAGTAAGCTCCTAATGTTATGACTCTCATAGTAGGAAGCATGCCTGAGGAAGGTAAATTGCTCTAAATTAAGTTTGGAACCTTAATTCAAGTTTACATAGCAAGAATAGGAAATTTTAGCAAAGTTCACTAAGTTTTGAGAAGGTTAAGGCATTAAATGAGGTTCGGGGGTCAAATTGTAATTTTGCATCCCGACTAGTGGAGCTAAGTCCCGAGTGGTTAAAATGAGATTTTATAACCTAACTTTTAACTTTAACCCAAACTTAGTTGAAATAAACAAAAATTGACCAAGAATGACTAAGGTTACCAAAAGATGGGGGTTTAAGTGTTCTATGTCTAATACTTTGGTGGATCGGTTTTCAAACTTAGTTTATAAGATGGTAAAGTGGGGGATGGCTGCCATAACCCGAGTTTAACCTTCACACCATCATTTCTTCATCCATTGAAGCTAAAATTCAAGAGTTTTAAGTGAAAAGTGGAGCCAGCACAAGTATATAGGCCATTGGAAGCTTGTTTCAAGCATAAAATCATTGTTTTAGAGCTTGGAAGCATGTTTCCTTTTATCCCTTATTTTTTATATGAGTTAATCAATGTGTTCTTGCTTGATTTCATTTTTATTAGTTGACAGGGAGCTTAGGTTTTGGTTAGAAGTTAGTAACTTAATGTTTTGCACCCATATTTGCTTGGAACATAAGTTGGAGCTTGTGAAACTTGCATGGTGCAAAAGAGTTGCATAATTTTTTCTTGTTACTTGGAGTTTAGGTAAGGGATTTGTGTTTTTGAGTTCAATTAATGCCATTGGAATGAGTTTGCTTGATGAATTCGAGTAGTCCAAGCAATAGCATTAGTTAGTTGGCAAGGTTGGATTATGGTTGACTATGTGGTTTGTGATGATTGGAATGATGTTATAATGCATCATAGATTGGCTTGTGATAGTTGGTTGTGATCTATGAAACATGTTTTACATGTGTGTGAAGGTTGGAGGTTATCCAAGCATGTTTGACATGTTTAGGAAGTGTCCAAAGTTCATAGCAACGAAACTAAGAATTTTCTAGGCTGTCACAAGTATTGGCTACGGATCACCAATCATTGCTAGTACCCATGACACGTCACCATTACAGGAAAAACTAGTAGAACGTTACCAATTGTGGTGACCACAGTTGGCAACTCATTGCCACGGGCATGTTGGTTGAATCTTCAAAGTTTTTCTATTAAGGTCAAGGGGAGACCTAAGGGGGGTCTTAGGGTACCTTGGGGTCTAAGCATTTCGGGGGTACTCTGAGACATTCAAAAGTCCTTTGAGACCTAGAAGTTTTCTTGAGTTTTTAAAAGTTTTATGGTTACTTGTACCATAACCAAGAAAACTACTTTACAAAGCATCATAACTAAGCATCATTACCTTAGGTCAAAGGTTTAGAACCCTTGGTAGCCTAGCCATGCATTTAGCCATGAGGTTCCAAGGTGAAACCTTAGTGCACCTAGTCTACAAGGTCTTTATGGCCTAGTCTACACCCACCATAATGCCCCTGTACAATATGAACGGGAGAGGTTTAACTGGTGATTTATCACTAGTTTTGTTGGCAAGCTAAGCTTGCTAGAGGACAAGGCAATGCCTTGTAGTTCAAGGACCAAGATGAGGAGAGGTCTCAAGAGACCTAGGTATATGCATATATTAGACCCACAGGCTGTATGAGCTCACAGCAAGTTACAGATGTTATCATATGTGGAGTCTTTAGTATTTTTCTTCCAGGTACAGTGAAGACCCTTACTGAGAATTACTAAATTCTCACTCCCTTGTTATGTTGTACAGATTCTGAAGTTGTTGGGCTGGGTAACCACTGAGGGTTATCACGGTAGGTGCTTTTGTTGTAGCTATTTCACTTGAGAATCTTTATGATTCTAGTCTACTTGGGTAACTTGTTGGTGAAGTAACAGTACTAACTACAGTCTTCCTTTGGCTGCAAAGCCTAGTAGCATGTGGACAAAGACTTTTGTTACCCGCCACTGGGACTTGCATCCAAGGTGGGAGTTGGTTCAAGAATATCTTAGTTGAGGCTTGTATATATAGTACTCTTAGTTGCCTCCATTCTCTATGTTTTATGGAGTCCTAGACTCTAGGGTTGTTCTTGGGTGAGGCATTAGTCTACTTTATGTATTAATGCTCCCACACGGTTGTTATGTGTAGTAAACTCATATAAATGTTGATTTTGTATGCTTTCGCTATTTGGACTTGTTTTCTTTGGAAATATGTTGGCCAAGTCAATGGTTTATGGAATTTTTTTTATCCAAGTCAAAGCATGAAAAGCATGCATCTTGCATATTCTAGGTTAATCAACTAGAATCACAGAATTTTTAATCCGCACATATATACAGCTAGCCAATTGCAACCACCATGAGACCAGCTCTCACAAGCTTCCTAGGTAGGGGCCAAGGATGGCTGTGTCAATTTTTGGTATCAGAGCTGAGAGCTCACTACATAGATATTGGAGGCTAAGACTGAGATATAGTTTTGGAAGTCCATGTGCTAGAAGAGTTAGTATTGAGCAACATCTGGGGAATGTCGTCTGGCTTTTGTTGCAAGTTGTTGTGGTTGACACTAGGTTAGGAGCTTCGAAAGGAGCTAGAGAACTTGGTGAAGGTTCTAGTGACCCAGTTGTGGCAAGGCTAGATGAGATATACAGAGTGCTTCAGGGGTTAACTTATACTATGGTCCAAGTGGCATAGGGTAGGACTACCATCATAGCTGAATTGTTTCAAGATCAAGAGGACAGAGAAGTTGTCCAAGAGGAGAATGATCCACATCAAGATTAGGAGAGGCATGCTGAGCTGTAGTAAGTGCCTAGGGCTCATGAACGGAGAAATCATGTTCATGAGGAGTAGGAGGAGCTAGAAGTTATTGAGGCTCCAAGGAAGGGAGACACCTCACATCAAATGAGGTTGTTGGAAAAGTTTAAGACTGTTGTCCCACCGAGTTTTGATGGGAAAGGTTATCCCGATCGAGCAAAAGATCGGTTATCCAGGATGAGTCAACTTTTCACTTATGGAGGTTATGAGTCCGAGCAAAGAATGGCCTTAGTACCTTTGTTTTTTAGAGGGAGGGCTAGTTTATGGTGGAATGATGCGATGGAAATGCTGAGAGAAAGAAATGGTACTCTACTAGAGCACAAGAAAAAGGTGCTCAAGTGGTTATATTTTGAGAAGAAATTTTGACAGGAATATATTAGTGTAGTTGCACGGGATCAAAGGAGGATCCAGTTTAAGAATCTAATGCAAGGAGAGATGTCGGTGCGAGAGTACGAGCAGTGTTACAATGCACTCATTCATTATACTCCTTACATGGTTGGTAATAATGAGTTGAAGGCCAAAAAATTCTTTCAATGTCTAAAACCCATGCGTCGGAGATTTATGGTGATAGTAGTGATGCATAGTGGGTAGCCCGGCTTGGGACTGGACCGGACCGGCCGAGGCCGGTCCTATGTTTCTTTGGCGCAGGAATGACTCGGGTTGAGGCGTGCCGGGTCTATGCCGGTCTTGACCCGGCCTTGGGCCGAGCTGGGCCGAATCTGGTCCTAGGCCTGCAATTTTTAATTTTTATTTTAATTTTTAATTTTCAAGTTTAGTTTTAATTTTTAATTTTAATATTAATATTTAATTTTTAGTTTTTAATTTTTAATTTTAAAGTTTAAATTTTAATTTTGATTTCATTTTATATTTTTAAAAATTGATTTTAAAACAAAATTTTTTAAAACTACTTGCTTTAAGAGTAAAACACCACCACCGGTGTAAAATTTTATTAATTTTAAAGCCAAGTGGCACTTACATAACATGGAATGGGCTTTACATGACTCAATAGCAAAGCATTCCATAAAATTAATTGCAAAATAAGAGTTACAATCTGTGCTAAACAGCAAAATCAGATCAAATACAAAGTAAGAAAATAATGAGCAAGCTGTGGATTTAAGCATCTATCTGATCGGGGTTTTCGTCGTCGGAACTCTTGTGGTCTTGTAATCTTAAAGCTGCAAGACCCCAATCACGGTTGCATATACAAAACTCAACTGCATCTGCTGAGAACCTTGCATGCTTCTGCAAAATTACACGCTTCCCAGCACTGAAACCGGACTCAGATGCAATGGTTAAGATGGGAACAGCCAGAACTTCTTTCGCAATGATGGAGAGTATTGGAAATTTTTTGCTTCTTACTTTCCACCATTCTAGAATGTCGGTCTCACTATTCTCCCAAAGCAAGTTGAGGTGTGCGCCCACTTCATTAAGGCTGGACGCTGCAGCATGGGGCCATTTGAGGAGTTGTTCAGCCGGATTGAATGATGATGAGCCCGACAATGATGAACACCCAATGGTAGAAGAAATAGTGTTTGCAACCTTATCCTTATGCCGGTCGGCATAAATCTTAACTAACTCTCGCAAGTGCTCATCAATAGTGGTAGTTATAGCATGAACAGAAATATGTGCCATTTCTAAGAAACTATAATAACCCTCAAGTAGCTACTGTGTACCCATGATTCTGACGGTCGGGTCTGGTGCAGATGCAAGTAAATAGATTGGGGGTATAGTACTGAAATATAAAATTCATTCATCTTTCGTGGCCTTAATTGTGTCTTTTAACAACTCGTCATCTTTGTATTGGTTAAAAACCCATGCAATGTTGACCATATCCATTAAAACTTTGTGCGATGTGCGATAGTATACATCGGAGAAAAAAAAAGTGGCATCACAAAAATATCGCAGCACAACAGCCAATTTTGACAATTTATCCCACATCTCTTGTTTCAAAATCATTTTCTTTTCTTTGACATTTATAAAGCATGTCATGTGTGCAGCAAATGGCATCACATCCATCAACATCTCATAAGTTGAGTTCCATCGGGTAGGGCAATCAAGTTTAAAACATTTCTAACTAAAATTAAGGCCATTTTCCAGACAATATTGCTTAAACTCTTTAAAAACTTTGGTCCTTGACTTAAAATAATGGATTGCCCACCTAATTGGAGTAATTTTAGTACTCAAAACTTGAAGACCTTTTTGGACAACTAAGTTAAAATATGACATACATATCTAATATGAAAAAATACGGCATCACGGATAGGTTCTATTGATTCCTTCAATGTCTCAGCCACGACATCGTTGTTTGATGCATTATCAAATGTTATGGTAAAAACCTTGTCATGAAAAAAAAAATATTTTAAACTTTCTGAAATTAATTGGAATATGTTCCAACCAATATGATCGACCTCCATCCATTTAAAAGCAATGATACATTTTTGAACAACCCAACTATCATCAATCCAATGTGCAGTTATACAAGAATAATCTTGTCCTAGTGGTGAAGGCCACATGTCACTAGTGAATGAGATAGAATGATCAAAAGCAGAGAAGTATATTTGTAAGTTTGATTTACTAGCTTCATAAATTTTAAATGCCTCCCTCCTAGCAATAGTTCTAGATGTTCTTTTAAAAGTAGGGTTTAATTGTGATTTAATCCATTTTTCCACGTGCCTATCTTCTGATTATGTAAATGGTTTCTCAGTTAACATCATCCATTCTACCACGCCTTCTCTACAATCTTTTTTATTAAATCTAAAAATACCTGATCCGGTGGCAGTACTTGCAAGCTGTGTCTGACTGTCCGTACTAGCAGCTGTATCTGGACATAAATTCGGATGCTTATGTTCCATGTGACGTCTCAGTGTTCCTGTGCAAGAGTTCTTCTTATGCGTGAGCTTTTGCTTGCAATGTTTGCAATGTGCAAACCTCGCATCATTTCCATGAGCATCCTTTTCGAAAACTTGGTCAAAATGCTCCCAAACCCATGCGGTGAGCCTCGACGTCTTACCTTGTGGTGGAAGTTCAGGTTGATGGCTTGTCGGTGTCTATTGAGAACCATCACCTCCACCAACAATCTCTGATGCTGTTGGCTCTCCCTCCTCAACGTTATCATCAGAAAGTTGATTGTTGAGCCCCAAGTTGTATTGACTCATATCAAATTGCTCATCATCGTTAGTTTGTTGGATTTGAGCCCCATGGGTCGCCGGTCAGAAAAGGCCACAAAAAAAAGACCTTAAACCGGTGTGGGATGAAGAGCTTGAGGCCTTTTCCTTTCCTCTTGATGCCATTTCTGTGAGAATAAATTGAGAAGATCATGAGCTTTGAAAGTAATTAAGGAATGATTAAGAAAAAATGAAGAAAAAAAGATTGAGAGCTTCAAAGAAATGAGAGAATGTATTAGTAGAGAAAGGGAGATTGCTAAGATTGGTGTGAAGAAATAGTGGAAATCACCTCCCTATTTATAGGGGAAGGACCCTTTTGTTTTTTACTAAAAAGCCCTTAGCATATACTCCCTCCGTCCCAAAAGTTTTGCTCCATTTGTTTTTGGCAATTAATCTATGATTTTTTATTTTCAACATTTTAATATATAAATATAAAATCTTTGTATATGAATGATAATTCAAGATATGTAGTTTCTAAATATATTTTTTTTGATTTTTTTTAACAAACAATAATATGAATAAAATTGACTCAAAATACAACAAAAAGTCAAATGTATCAAAATTTATGGGAAGGAGGGAGTAGTTGTTTGCGGGGAAAAAAAGTTATAGGGACTAACTTTGTCATTTTTCCTTTTTTTTGAAATTCTGGAGTTGTTGGGAGTCTGCTGACCATTGCGCGCTGTCGTGCCAGGGTGGGCCCATGCAGGTCTCCGTGCCGCGCCCAAATTCTGCCTGGGCCGTGCCGAGCCCACTTCTCCCCTTCCTCTCCTTCAAGCCTGTAACCACCCCTAGCTTGTTTGAATTCTACAGGGGCCCATGCCAAGCTGGGTTTGACCGGTCCTGGGCTAGGCTTGACGCGTGCCGGTCCCGAGCTGGGCCGCTCCCGACCCGGCCGATTGTGCACCACTAGGTGATAGTGGACGTCAAGAGTTATCGTGAAGTGGTTCAGAAGGCATTCACCTTAGAAAGGGAATTTGAGGATTTGAGGGCACCTAGCAAAACGGTGGAGGTTGGACCAGGCAACCTAGGAAAGGTGCCGGGAGGCAACCGATGATTAAAAGCCAAGGTCATTTCAAGAGAAAGAAAATGGGTTTATGTACTAAGTATAGATGATTCCATGGCATGAGGCCATGTACCTTGGGGACTAATATTTGCAGTATTTGTGGTCAGAATGGACAATGGGCAGGAGAATCCCCATGGGCTTGACCTTTGCCTGGTTTGCCTAATAACCAACCCCTTGCAGCCCTTGCCATAGGAAACTAACCTAGTGTAGCCGCAACAATAGTTGACCCAAGGATTTTTACCATTGTGAGTCAAGTGACCAAGGAGCCAGCCGCCACTCGAGGTAATTTTATTGTTCAGAACTGTAGTGTTAGAGTGCTTTTTGATACAGGAGCTACTCTTTTAGTGATATCATCTGCCTTGGTAGATAGGTTTAAATTGTAGTGAGATCTCTTGGGTGAGTTAAGACTTATTAGAACTACAGGGATGAGTTTTATTGTAACCAATGAAGTGGTTACTAGGTATCCCTCACATTTAGGCGACCATGATTTTTATTGTGAATTATGGGAAATAGAATTGAGGTCTTACGACCTAGTGTTAGGAATGGACTGGCTAAGTAAGGATAAGGAAAAAATTGACTGTGCGAATCACTTAGTCGACATTGCTGATGCTCAGTGAGCTAGAGTGACTTGCACAAGATGATTAGCATCTAGTGCTAAGAGTTTACATCTTAGACTTATGGATACCATCTCCATAGTCAATGAACAAGAGTATTATTCATTTAATGGGGTGGCTATAGAGAAGGAACTTGAGAAAATTCCTATAGCCAATCAGTTTCCTAAAGTGCTTCTAGTAGAGTTGCCCGAGTTACCACCCAAGAGGGATACTGAGTTTGCAATCCATCTTCAGCCTGGGGTTGAATTTATTTCAATACAACCTTATAAAATGTTAGCTCCTGAGATCGATGAGTTAAAGAAGCGGTTGGAGGAACTGCTAAAGAAATGCTTTAAAAGGCCTATTGTATCACCCTGGGGAGCCCCGGTGTTATTTGTGAAGAAGAAGGATGGAACTTTGAGACTGTGCATCGACTATATAAAGTTGAATACAGTAACGGTCAAGAAGAAGTATCCACTTCCTAGAATTAATGACTTGTTTGATAGACTCAAGGGAGCAAAAGTGTTTTCTAGGATTGACCTCCAGTCTGGATACTTTCAGATTAGAGTTAAGGAGGAATATATCCCAAAAACTGCCTTTATGACAAGGTATGGACACTACAAATATACAGTTATGCCATTCGGTGTGACTAATGCTCCAGCAGTATTCATGGAAGCTATGAATTGAATTTTTAGACCATTTATAGATCAGTTTGTTGAAGTTTTCATTAATGACATTTTGTTGTATTCACAATCTTCTTCAAAACATGAGAAGCACCTTAGAATAGTTTTGCAAGTGCTGAAGGATAATCAGTACTATGTGATGCCCGGTGGCATCCTCGTCGTATGGCATGCAGGCTTGAAGGAGAGACTTCCAGTATGAAGGTGCCTAAAACACTCAGAAGAACTAGGTTTAGGAGCTCCCCTGAATGTGTTTCCGAGGGAGGAGCCTTCGACACCCAAGTCAGTGTTTTTGAGAGTGGTAGTAGTAGGGAGTAGAGAGTAAGGAAAATAGCAAGAGTTCTGTGTCCTTTCTTACCAAGGTCATTCCTAAGTATTTATAGGAGGGTGGAGGGAGAAGGTCGTTTGACACAGCTTGTTCAAATCATGACACGTGTTCGGTCTGATTTGATCCGTACCCTCAGAGATAGGTATCTCTAGCTGGCCATAGGCCATTTTGAAAAAGGGCAGGGGCGTGTGCAAGGTCTCTTTGTCAGAGGCTCCTTAACCGATTTTGTCGTATCTCCATAAGGCCCATTCAGAGAATAAGAACCCTTCGGAGTATAAGGCTCCTTCAGAAGAGGAGGCCCCCTTCAGCTCAATATAGCCACCAAGGGCTATTAGGAGAGGCCCTTCGGCAGATTGGGGCACCTTCAGAAAACGCTCTTCCCGACCGAGGATGGGGATATACTTTCCCAAACTTAGTGAGTTCGTTATTTCGAAGGTGGTAGTTTATACGTTTTCTGAGGTCGGTTTTATTACCAACTGAGGGTGGTTGTCATTCACAGAGGTTGATGCCAGGTCTCCCCCAAGGGTGCTTGTTACCCACTTCGGGGTAGTCCAGTTATGGTACCAAAACTGTGCACTTAAACTCCCAGGATTGGTGTGTCCTGTAGGTCATCAGAGCAACACCCCTAGTGTGGATACTCAAGTGACCCTCTTGAGCACTATGTAAATACATGTATATTGGTCTAACCATAACACACATATTTACATTTATGCACACTATGGCAGCTAAGAAGGAAAACACTAGCACAAGTCTTAGTTTTGGCTTCTACACATTAGGCAATCTTGTTAAGTTCTAGTGACCAGCCACTTCACCTATAACTTCCACGAATAAAATGTATCATTATAGAAATGTAACCCCCTTTTTTATTTGCTCCATTATCAAGTAGAGACTTAGAGCAAGTCAAGGAATTTTGTTTTGCATCAATAGCCCACCTATGGACCAAGTTATGGATTTTTTAAGTTGGTTACAAAATTCTGACCAAATGAACAGTAACTTAGACAATTTTTCAACGTCATATCTTTGGCTACAGGGCTCTAATTCTAGAAATTTTAAATCCAAGTTAATCCTCTAGATTTCCTCTAGGTGTGGTCAAAATTTCATACCAAGATTCATTCTACACAGGGAGATATTAAACCTTAGGTCCAGAGTCAAAATTCCGGGAACTTTTGGACCATTTTGCCCCTATAATTTTTCCATGCATGCAAACACTTCATTCACAAGGGGAAATGCCTCCAAGGCTATCCCATATATGTAAATTACACATAGGAATTACATTACCTTTCTTTTAACAACTTTATGTGGCCAAAAAATTATTTACAAGTAAGCAGCCCATCATTCACACTTAGGCAGCTTTGCACCACATCTCTTAGATAGCCAAGACATTACTCAAATGTTCAGATACTTGTCTCATTTTACATACACTACATGTACATGCATACATGCACTACAATATGGTCTTAACTCAGCTAAATACGCACCCTAGGTTACAGGAGGTCCTGAGACACAATGGACTCCAAAAACAGGATGCTTGACAGCTGCTGCACAACACAATAAGTACCACCATTAAAAATAAAAAATGTGATCCTAAAATCACCAAAAATTTCCATATCATAACTAGACATATGGAAGTTTATGTACCTGAAATTTCAGATTAAAAATCAAACAAAAAAGGTTAGTTTGAAGGTGATCTTTCAGCTGGACCTGAAATGACAGAATTGAGGGGAGTAAGTTTCTTTGAGAAACTTAGTAAGGGTAGCACTTGGTTTCTTAAGGTAATGTGATCCTCATTAAAACCTGCATCCAAAGACACTAAAACACAAAAATCACAATGCATATATGCAAGATATAGCAACCAAATGCAGCAGCCACTCACAACCAACAAACCCATGGAATGCAGCAGCAACAATAACCATAGATTAGTCCATAAAACATGCAATAAATTTCAATAAATCAGTATGGAAGCCCTCCTCAAACTAATCCTTGGCCTTAGGAGGATTTTAATAGTAGTTAGTACTAACTTTGGGCTCTAGAAACCCTCACTTTACTGCCATCATTGTGCACTTCACACTAGGTCACAAAACCTTCAATAAGTGCACTCCCCTTACTAAGCTTGGTTCATCAAGCTCATGGATGTCTTCCAAGCTTAGCCCTAGCTCCATTGATGTTTGAAAATTTCAGAAAACAACCCATGAGAGCAAGAGAACACTTACCAAAGTGGGTAGGCTGAAAATCAAGCTTGATCCTTGAAGTATCCAAGAAATAGCTATAGTTTGCTTCTAATTGCTTCCTTTTGCCTTCAATTTCAATCAATTGTAGGTTTGAAGGTTTGGTGGATCTGGAGGAAGTATGGCTGTGTTCTTGGGCTGGGAGAGGATGAAAATGAGAGAGGGAAAAGTGATTTGGCAACTTAAATGGCCTTAAATGAGCTTAAGGGCGCAAAATACACTTAACAAGCTTAACCTTGCTTTTTGTCATTTTCTTTCTCACTAATTATGGTTTCTTTGTCTTAAAATCATTGGTACACATGTGCCCAACATTTTTGACTAATTATCAAGTCATGGCTGCCTCCTCGATGGTGGGATAAACCCACAATTCCACCCTTAGACTTAACTCAAAAGCTTGAACACCTTAAGGTTTACACTAGGACATTTAAGTCCTTATTGCCTTCAGTGTTTCCTTTGTCCAAACCTGTCTTCCATGAGTAATTTGGTCCTCCAATAGTACTTTCATACCATTTATATCCTTCCCATAACTCTCCAAGTCCCTTTCTTGATAGTTTTGCAATTGAGAACCTGAATTTCCAAAACCTTACAAAAAAGTCCATAGGTTGCTTGACAAACAAGCAATCCTATAGGCTTTTTCTGGGGGCCAAGTTACTAACTTGGAACACTTTTAAGGAGGTGTTGATCATGCCTTTTAGCCCTCACACTTCAATCACTATGGTAAGAATTACACAATATAATGGTTTTTAGCCATTATGACACACTTGTAATTCTCCCATTTTGTGAGGTGGTAACAGTGGTTACTCAGGTTTAGTGATTTGAAGATCTCGGTTCTAAGGTGATGTTCTCCCCGAAGATGGTAAGGGCCCCCTATTTCCTGAGGTTGATCACTCAGGTTTCCCGAGGGTGGTGCTTCTGATATCACTTTGGGAATTCTGGAAGCGTTAATAGCCCTTTGGCTATCACATGCCCCCCTTGGAAAGCCGAAGTTGTATCTTCGGTACTTGAGCTTTTGCAAGCGTTTCGTTGAATTCTTTGTGGTAGGTGATGGTCGTCTTAGTAAGTAAAGTAAATTTTTGACCGAGGTTACCTTCTTGGAATGAGGGCCCTTCTTTGGTTCAAGGCGCTTCTCCTAGCCGAGGTAATGCCTTCCGCATTAGGTGGTACTCATTCTTTGCCCAAGCTTATGGTGTTCCCAAAGTTGTTCCTTCGGGCCAAAGTGTACATTCCCCTTTTGGGTTTTTTCTTGGCAGCCAGTGAATCGTCACATCTTCTGAATAGATAAACACGTCTCCTCGGGAAAGAGTCATGCCTGCCAGTGAATCATCATATGCTTTGACTAGATAGACGCGTCTCCTAGGGAAAGACATGCATAGGTCGGGCAGTTGTCAGGAGCGTGCCCTTGTTTCTCACCTCAAGTGACATGTGCCACCAGGCGACTGGCGAACGGTCCAATCAGTTACATCGGTTACGTCCGTTCGCCTGTGAAGGGTCATTATGGCAATGCTTCACTTGCCTCCTTCGGTCTATATATACCCTTCATGACACGGCCGTCCCTGGCCCCTGCCCAGGACACCTGTGAGAACTTGGTCTCACGGCGGATTGCAGTTGGACTCATTGATATGTGCGCGGATTAAATCCATGTCACTAGTTGATTATCCTAGAATATGCAATATGCATGCTCTTTATGCTTTGACGGGTTATTTAAAACCATAAAATGTTAATGTGGCCACAATTTTTCATATAAAACAGGTAGAGCAGTCAAAGCATACAAATCAACCTTTATATGAGTTAACTACACATAGCAACATGCGTGAGCATTCATACATATAGTAGCTAATGCCCCCGCCCAGAAAGCAATCCTCGAGTCCATGACTCTTCATTTCATAACTAAGGAGGCAACTAGAGTACTATGTACACATACAAAATCCTCTACTGAGATCTTCTCATACTAACTCCCACCTTGGATGTGAATCCCAGTGGCGAGCTTTAGAGACTCCTCTGGATCCAACTAGGTCTAGTTATGCCTGACTATGTCCAATGTGCACTAGGCTCTGTAACCAATGAGCAATTTAGTTAGTACTGTGCAAGACCAACAAGCATCCAAACAATAAGTACTAGAATCATCAAAACTTAGGTATTCTACCTGTGCACCAAAAACTACGATCAGAGTAACCCTCAACGGTCACTCGGCCCAACTCATTCTGTAACTGCACAACAAAACAGTAAGGGTGAGAATCCAAGATTCTTAGTAAAGGGTAACCTCATGTACCAACAGTAAAACTGTGGACAGATATGAAATAACTCATGCATACTCTCTGCTAGCTCTCGCAGTGTGAGGGACCTCTCATATATGTAAATATATGGATATGCATGCTCGGATCCCGAAGGACCGCTCCTCACATAATTTTCTTACTTTCTCACGGGCGTCACTCCGTGGCTCACAAGTCTAGCTCTCGACTTGTGCCTCGTAAGCCTTAGCTTACGCCTGACTTATTATATAACCTCTCCTTAACTTTGTTGTGCAGGGGAATTATGGTGAGAACTATGTAACTAGGTTATTAAACCTCATAACCTCGGTGCATTTGAAGCCTCTCCTTACAACCCTGTGATTTCCAACACTGCCAGGTTGCCAAGGGTTCTAAAACTTACACCTCAAGCTCATGACACTTGGTTATATTCACTTGCAACTTAGTTTCCTTGTTTACTCAACAAATAACCTCAAAACTTTTCAAAACTTAAGGAAACTCCCACTTCTCGAGGGACTTCAGGAAGCCTCGAAGTACCCCCGGCATACTTGAGGGCCAAGGTACCCAAAGGACCTCCTTGGGACTCACCTTAATCATCCTAGCAAAATGTGCAAAATTCTGCCTTTAAAAATTATCCTCACTTTGATTCAAAACAACTTTAAATATGGGGCATTTTAGATGTTTCTAAAACTTGGAATTGATAGTACTCCCTCTTATCTTCGCGTGGAACTTTGAATCACCTCAATCGGACACCCGAGCGAAAAGTTATGCTAAAAACAAAATCGGGTCTCCAATGCTGTCTTGGCGAACGCGTCGCCACAGTTGTCGACGTTCTATGAACCTTTTTCCAATTGGCGACACGTAGCCAATTATGGGTACCTCTTGGCGACGCGTCGCCAATCTGCAAAACTGCAGAATTGGCACGCATTTTGCTGCTATGACCTTTGGCTACTTAGTACACATATCAAACATGCATAAAAAGCCACCAAACTTCACACACACATAGTTCAAGTTGCAAGGAACATAACCAACTATCACAATGCCATTAATGATGCTCTATAACATCATCAAATCTTCCTCAAACCTCATAGTTCACCACAATTCAACCAAAACTCATACTCAATGCTATGGCTAATTTCAATCAATTTCTTACAACAAACTCAAGCCACAAGCATTGTTCAAGCTTAAAAACACTACTCCCTTACCTCAACTCCAAGATACAAGCTAGAATCACTCCTCTTTTCAAGCAACCAAGTGCAAGAAATCCTCACCTAAGTTCCAATCAAAACCAAAGCACCAAACATCACAATCTTCCTCTCTAACCAAAACCCAAGCCTCAATTCACTCAAATAACATAGAATTAACCAAGAACACAATGCTTACCACGTATCAAAAATAGGGGAGTAGAGAAATCATGCTTCCAAGCCTCCAAACCTTGTTTTCTAGCTTGAAACAAGTTCCTCTTGGTTGGTATCCTTGGATGGCAACTCTAGGAATCAAGATCACTTGATTTCTAGCTTGAATTGAGAGAGAAATGAGTGCTTGAGAGGGGAAAACGTGGTTATGGCAGCCATTAGCCACCTTTCCCTTCTTAAACCCTCACTCAACCCCTTAAGCCATCCAAGTTACAACCCTTAAACACATAAACCCCCATCTTTTAACACATGCTCATTTCTTGATTAATTCTTGTTATTGTTTCAAGTTTGAGTTAAGGTTAAAGGTTAAGTTACAAAACTTAACTTAAAACACTCGGGACCCCACCCGGTTACTCAGGGTGCAAAAGTACCATTTTGCCCCTGCTCCTCATCTCGTGCTTAAACCTCCTTGGAACTTAGTGAATTTTTGTAACTCCTTTATTCTAGTTTTGTAACCTTGAAATTAAAGTTCTAAACTTAATTTAGAACATTTTACCTCTCTCGAGAGTGCTAATTACTAGGAGGTCCATAACACTTCCTCCTCTAGAGTCTTCCACACCTGTTAGTTTTCATTGCCTTTGCCCTCCGATTTTCTCTCCCTTTTTGACCTTATATTTGGCGGTGGTGTTAGCGGCAGAGCGATTTCTGGCAACAATTGGGGCGGTCTTCCGAAGTTCGTACCTCAATCTGAACTAGGTGGGTTTATTTTCGAGTTTCCTTTTTTCTCATAATTTTCTCCTTTATTCCCCGAGGTTAGAGCCTTCGTGCCGAACATGTCTTCTCATCAAGTCGAAGTTCAACATATCCCTGAGAGTTGGCTTCCGCTTAACTCTCATCCGAGCTGTGCCACTTCAGAGAAAGTCCAAAAGTGGTCAGCCAAATTCTTTCTTCCTTCTTATACTATCACTAGGCTTCCCAGCCCTAATATGCCCAGTTATGCTCCTCATTCAGACGACGTTACCGCCTTCAGGGCTTAGATGAAGGCCGAACTTCAGTATCCCCCTCCGAAGTTGGTTTGTGACTTCTACCAATTCCATGGCGTAGCCGTGAACCAACGTCCTCTGAACTCTTATTCTTATTTCAGCGCCTTCCTTTGCAAGTGGGGGGTCTTTGGGATAGAGCCCCACTCCATGTTCTTTATGCAGTACTACAAACTCTACCCCGTTTTGAAGGGTGGGTTCTACATCTTGCTTCCTCGAGGATTTTGAAGCAAGAAATATATATTCACCTTTGGAATGAAAGATAGTTGGCGAGGGTGGCAGAAGAAGTTCTTCTTTTTGAAGGTGGATGAGAAGTGGAAGCATGTGCCAACCAAATGGGCCTCAGGGACTCTTGACATTGATGTAGTAGATCCCCAAAAGCTATTAACTTTGGAGTTAGAAGCCCAACTTGAAGAATTTGACAGCCATATTCAGGCTGTCACAGATTGGGATCCTGAGGTCCCTCCACATTCCCCATACCCCTTCCCCATTAGGTGGAACTTCATGACCAAAGAGGTCCTTCAGGAGCTTGGGGTAGCCAAGGAGCATAATACCGACAAGGATAAGCTAGAGCCCCTTTTTTATGGCAAGAAGACGTGGTTCATAAAGCTCATTCGGGGCGAACTCACCTATTCGGCTCTTGAAGAGAGTAAGTCCCTTTCCAGATTTTTCTTATATATATCCTTTGTATGTACACTGATGTTCTTCTTTTTTCAGAGATGGGTGACAAGTCTACAGCCTTCTGCAAGAATCTCTTCCTTGGCCAAGCAGAGAAGGGGCAGCAGCAAAGGAAAAAGGCGGCGTCGAAGAGGAATAAGGGGCCTGGGGGACCATCTTCAGTGTCAAACTTGAAGAAGGCTAAGGAGGACTCCTTGCTTCCTCTGCCCGAGGACGATGTAGGGGTGTTGGACCAAACTCTCGTTCGGGTTGACCCCCTTTCAAGGCCGGCCATCTATTCGACTCCATTTAGTCCGGACACGGCTGCGGAGACCGTGGGGACTTCGGTCGGTGGACTTTTGGCTGAAGAGCTTGAGGAATGCCGTCAAAGGAAAGGCAAAGGTGTTCCCACTAAAGTCCTCGAAGTCGGTGACTCCGAGGGAGAAAACGCCGAACTTCCTCTAGGTTTGTCCCTTAGCCATTATTCTATGAGTTTGGGCATTCTTGGTATTTTAGACTTTACAGATGAATAGCTAAGGGATAACGTTCTAATGGAACTTTGGTGATAGCCGAAGCGCTATCGCCCTAATCACCCACCGACCATGGGAAAGAAAAGGCCAGACACCTGAGGCATACGACCTCGGAAAGGACTCTAAGTGAAGGAAATCATATACTTGAGGCACACGGCCTCAGTAGCTCGCCAAATCCAACTTCGGGAGATAGTGCAGCGCTTCCTTTGGGAAGGCGACCAAACCAGCTTCAGGGGAGAAGGACAAATCACCCTCCGAGGGAGAAAGGCCCCCGAAGATGGAGATGTCGAAGTTCCAGCCTGACTCCGGAAAAGGGCTCCTCACCCTAAAGTGAGACATCAACCAAAGGGACCTCGATTGTACAGCAAGAGCTATCAAGGAGTCTCTGACACTCCACTCACATACGTCTCCGACACGCCACCTTCAGACACGTTCTAACATGCCGTCGCAGTCTGATGTCCTGTCACGAAGGGCTACAGCTCACGGCCCGAGGAGCCTGCAGGTGGCTAGGGTCCCCCGCGCCCAAAAATATGAACACCATCCGACCATACACGTGCCGCACACGTGTCACCATCTGAAGGGGTCACCCCCTTTCTTTTATACAGGGGAAATTATCACAGAAAGGGGGGCTCCAGGGGGCTTCGGAGAAGAAAAACTCTCCTCTAAGAAAAAGGGACCGAGAAAGGCCGGATAATAGAGGATGCCCTCCTCTCCCCGCCTGAAAACTCTCCTCCTAGCCCTCAGAAAGACACGCCAGGCAAGCGTCTCTTGTGCTTATTACTATGTCTCTCTCTCTCTCTCTCTCTCTCTCTACGC
The DNA here is from genome assembly GCA_005392925.1 of Aquilaria sinensis. Lineage (NCBI taxonomy): Eukaryota > Viridiplantae > Streptophyta > Magnoliopsida > Malvales > Thymelaeaceae > Aquilaria > Aquilaria sinensis. The sequence goes on along the minus strand of SMDT01001480.1, from coordinate 44,239 downwards.
GTTGACTTGCGCGTCGGAGGTTGCACCACGGAAAACCACCCCGGGGGCCTCCTAACCCTTGTTTTTTGAGTGTTTACACCAGGTCTCCCTGAAGGATCTCCGTTCCGGACTCTCTCTCGCACCGGAGGTCCCTCATGTCACCACTCTATCACGAGGCCAGGAAGCTACCGGGCATCACTTGAGGTGATCTGCCCTGGACGCCTTTCTTCTGGACTAGCCTACACCTCTAGGATTCCCTGCTGCCTTACCACTGCACATAGTGGAGATGCTGGCTCTGGACTACTGGACCGCATCATCTGGCGCCGTCTGTGGGAACACACCCAGGTTGCTGAAGTTGAAGCTCGGCGTCCTAAGGAAAAGGGGCTCCCGAGGTCCCCGTCCGCGCCAGAGATTCAACGGGCAACCGAATAATGGTAGCAGGGACTTCCCTGACCAAGGGCAAGCGCCCCCTGACTATTACCATATGCTAGTCTGCGCGAATTCCCACGCCTTGTTATGGCCGAAATGACGCGACAGTTAAGCCGAAGATGGCAGCAGCAAAATTCGGGCCGAAGGTCCCCTCATCATTGATGGGTTTCGGGAGCCAAACAGCGCAACGGAATTTAACCGAAACCCTCCAAGATCCAAGTGAAACGGCGTAAACCGGGTGTTCAAAAATTTTCATACCTAATTTTCGGTTGAGATCTCTCACTCAACTGTAGAGTCGAATCACTAAACCTGAACAGTTGACGTGTTCAGGCTCTCTATGGTATCCACACGAGCCTCTCAGGATCACCACGCTTCCACCGTGTCCCAGCATATGCGTTTCTCTTGCACTCGCAGTGCTAGCTTGCGTCCTCCAAGGAATTGCAAGAGAAGAGTGTGGCTGTCCTTTTTGGAGGCTAGGGCAAGGAGACCTGTGAATTTCTCACTTAAAAGTTGTATTTATAGTGAGACTCAACTTCCAGGCCTAATGGGTTTCAAAGCCCTAATCCAATTAGGATTTAATTTTGGGCTTAATAATGGCTAAACTATTAGGCCCATTATTAATACGAAATTAAAGTGAAACCATAACCCAAATAATTAGCCCATGTACTCTAATGATCCAAATAGCTCTATGTGTGTGACCCAATAGGTTCTTACCACGTTGGCAATGATCATAAATCACATTTATGATCATAAGCAATGAGCGGTGTCTAGCAACACATCATTGCTACCCAAGTGACAAGATTGTCGGTGATTCGACTAAACCTTTATGATCATCACCGATATATACTAGTGTCCCTTTGTCCAAGATATCAAGACTAAGGACGAGACATGGAATGTGTCACTCTCGTATAGCCCAATCTTTGGTTTCTTGATTACTGAGTAGACCAACTTAAACTGATGACATTGATTTCGTATATCAACTCATCCGAGCATGGCCATGCATTTTCTAAGTCTCACTCTATCAAGGGGCCCGAATATATCACTCCCGTTACATAGGAGGGACAAATCCCATCTTGATCATACAAATCCCTCCGCATGATTTGTGACATACCCAATGACCTCCTTCAAGTTCACTCAGTTATGAGCAACAAAGGAAAGTATCAAAGTACATGACTCACATGTAGGGAACCTTGATGATCTTAGGTGGAAGGACTACATATACCATGATCACTATGAGAATCACTTACGACACTCATATAACGATCCATGTAGTGTTCTCATGGTGGGTCGGTCCAGTACACAAGTTCTCCAACTTGTACCCGTATGTAGACTGCATATCTCATATTAGTCTCCACATATGCTAGTCGTTATGTATTATTGCAATGCGCTCCACAATAATACTAGACCAGGGACGTTTAAGAATATCGTTATTCTAGGGTTACAATTATGTTTGTTAAGTTACGCAGAAACAAAACAACAAACATAATTGCTGGATTAATACCTTAATAAAATATAATGACTCAACGTGCAAAAAATACAATCATCTCATGATTGGCTTTTGGTCACAACACTAACAATCTCCCACTTGCACTAAAGCCAATCATCCATGTATCTAATACCGATGGACCTAGAGTGGCTATCATGCTTTTGCTGCATAAGGGGCTTTGGCAGCGGATCAGCAATGTTGCTATCTGTTGAAGTCCTGCATATCCTTACTGTTGGGTTTCGGGAACCAAACAGCGCAGCAGAATTTAACCGAAACCCTCCAGGATCCAAGTGAAACGGGGTAAACCGGGTGTTCGAAAATTTTCATACCTAAGTTTCGATTGAGATCTCTCACTCAACTGTAGAGTCGAATCACAAAACCTGAACAGTTGATGTGTTCAGGCTCTCTATGGTATCCACACGAGCCTCTTGGGATCGCCACGCTTCCACCACGTCCCGGTAGATGCGTTTCTCTTGCGCTCGCAGTGCTAGCTTGCGTCCTCCAAGGAATTGCAAGAGAAGAGTGCGGCTGTCCTTTTTGGAGGCTAGGGCAAGGAGACCTCCGAGTTTCTCACTTAAAAGTTGTATTTATAGTGAGACTCAACTTCCAGGCCTAATGGGTTTCAAAGCCCTAATCCAATTAGGATTTAATTTCGGGCTTAATAATGGCTCAACTCTTGGGCCCATTATTAATACGAAATTAAAGTGAAACCATAACCGAAATAATTAGCCCAAGCACTCTAATGATCCAAATTGCTCTATGTGTGTGACCCAATAGGCTCTTATCACGTTGGCAATGATCATAAATCACAATTATGATCATAAGCAATGAGCGGTGTCTAGCAACACATCATTGCTACCCAAGTGACAAGATTGTCGATGATTCGACTATACCTTTATGATCATCACCGATATATGCCATTGTCCCTTTGTCCAAGATATCAAGACTAAGGACGAGACATGGAATGTGTCACTCTCGTATAGCCCAATCTTTGGTTTCTTGATTACCGAGTAGACTAACTTAAACTGATGACATTGATATCGTATATCAACTCATCCGAGCATGGCCATGCATTTTTCTAAGTCTTACTCTATCAAGGGGCCCGAAGATATCACTCCCGTTACATAGGAGGGACAAATCCCATCTTGATCATACAAATCCCTCCGCATGATATGTGACATACCCAATGACCTCCTTCAAGTTCACTCAGTTACGAGCAACAAAGGAAAGTATCAAAGTATGTGACTCACATGTAGGGAACCTTGATGATCTTAGGTCGAAGGACTACATATACCCTGATCACTATGGGAATCACTTATGACACTCATATAATGATCCATGTAGTGTTCTCATGGTGGGTCGGTCCAGTACACAAGTTCTCCAACTTGTACCCATATGTAGACTACATATCTCATATTAGTCTCCACATATGCTAGTCGTTATGTATTATTGCAACCTGCTCCACAATAATACTAGACCAGGGACTTTTAAGAATATCATTATTCTAGGGTTACAATTATGTTTGTTAAGTTACGCAGGAACAAAAAAACAAACATAATTGCTGGATTAATGCCTTAATAAAATGTCATGACTCAATTGTGCAAAAATACAATCATCTCATGATTGGCTTTTGGGCACAACACTAACACTTACATCACCCCTCTTGATCATCTCCCTGATGAGATTATAGCGTCGGAGTATGTGTTTGGATCACTGGTGAGATCGAGGTTCCTTAGCTTGTGCGATTGCTCCATTGTTGTCACAATAGAGCTCTATCGAGTCGGCAATGCTTGAAACCACTCCAAGTTCAGTGGTGAACTTTTTGATCCAAACTGCCTCCTTCGCAGCATCAGAGGCGGCAATGTACTCAGATTCTGTTGTAGAGTCAACTACTGTCTCTTGCATTAAACTCTTCTTGCTCACAGCACCACCACCAATACAAAACACATAACTAGATTGCGATCTAAAATCGTCCTTATCGGATTGGAAGCTTGCATCGGTGTAACCCCTTACAGTGAGCTCATCTTCACCTCCAAAGACCAAGAATGCATCCTTAGTCCTTCGTAAGTACTTAAGGATGTTCTTAACAGCTGTCTAGTGACTCTCACCGGGGTTTGATTGTTACCTACTCATCATGCTCAAAGCATATGAGACATCGGGACGAGTACATATCATGGCATACATGATAGATCCAATTGCTGAGGCATATGGAATCTTACTCATGCGCTCTCTCTCCTCGGGTGTACTCGGACATTGAGATCTAGAAAAAGTGATACCATGTGACATGGGCAAGAATCCTTTCTTGGAATCTTGCATGCTAAACCTCTTTAGCACTTTGTCAATATATGTACTTTGACTTAGGCCAAGAAGCTTTCTAGATCTATCTCTATAGATCCTGACACCTAACACATAGGTTGCTTCACCCAAGTCCTTCATAGAGAAACATTTCCCTGGCCAAGTCTTCACAGACTGTAGGTCAAGAATGTCATTCCCGATGAGTAGTATGTCATCTCCATACAAGACTAAGAAGACAATAGCTCTTCCACTAACCTTCTTGTAGACACAAGGTTCATATTCATTTTTGATAAAACCAAACTCTTTGATTGCATCATCAAAATGAAGATTCCAACTTTGAGAAGCTTGCTTCAGTCCATAAATGGACCTTTGCAACTTGCACACTTTATTGGCATTCTCTGGAGTGACAAAACCCTCAGGTTGTGTCATGTACACATCCTTAAGTAGCTTTCCATTTAGGAATGCAGTTTTGACATCCATTTGCCATATCTCATAATCATAGTGTGCAGCAATAGCGAACAAAATTCAGATGGATTTAAGCATAGCAACTGGTGAAAAGTTTCATCATAGTCAATACCATGAATTTGCTTGAAACCTTTTACAACCAATCGTCCCTTAAAAGTAATCACATTACCATCCATGTCAGTCTTCTTCTTGAAAACCCATTTGTACCCTATGGGTTTGACCCCTTCAGGTGGGTCAACCAAATTCCATACTTGGTTTTCATACATGGATTCCATCTCGGATTTCATCGCCACTAGCCACTTCTTAGAGTTAGGCCCCGACATAGCTTGTTGGTAGGTTGTGGGCTCATCCTGATCCATGAGCCACATCACCAGTGTGAGTCATGAGAAATCCATATCTCTCAGGCTCATGCCGAATCCTATGGGTACAAGTTGGAGAACTTGTGTACTGGACCGACCCACCATGAGAACACTACATGGATCTCATAAGTGATTCTCATAGTGATCATGGTATATGTAGTCCTTCGACCTAAGATCAAAGGTTCCCTACATGTGAGTCCATACTTTGATACTTTCCTTTGTTGCTCGTAACTGAGTGAACTTGAAGGAGGTCATTGCGTATGATATCATGCGGATTTGTATGATCAAGATGGGATTTGTCCCTCCTATGTAACGGGAGTGATATCTTTGGGCCCCTTGATAGAGTAAGACTTAGAAAAATGCATGGCCATGCTCGGATGAGTTGATATACGATATCAATGTCATCAGTTTAAGTTGGTCTACTCAGTAATCAAGAAACCAAAGATTGGGCTATACGAGAGTGACACATTCCATGTCTCGTGCTTAGTCTTGATATCTTGGACAAAGGGACAATGGCATATATCGGTGATGATCATAAAGGTTTAGTCGATTCACCGACAATCTTGTCACTTGGGTAGCAATGATGTGTTGCTAGACACCGCTCATTGCTTATGATCATAAATGTGATTTATGATCATTGCCGGTAACTAGGATGGCAAGAGCCTATTGGGTCGCACACATAGAGCTATTTGGATCATTAGAGTGCATGGGCTAATTATTTGGGTTATGGTTTCACTTTAATTTCGTATTAATAATGGGCCCAAGAGTTGAGCCATTATTAAGCCCGAAATTAAAGCCTAATTGGATTAGGGCTTTGAAACCCATTAGGCCTGGAAGTTGAGTCCACTCACTATAAATACAACTTTTAAGTGAGAAATTCGCAGGTCTCCTTGCCCTAGCCTCCAAAAAGGACAGCCGCACTCTTCTCTTGCAATTCCTTGGAGGACGCAAGCTAGCACTGCGAGCGCAAGAGAAACGCATCTGTCGGGACGTGGTGGAAGCGTGGTGATCCCGAGAGGCTCGTGTGGATACCATAGAGAGCCTGAACACGTCAACTGTTTAGGTTTTGTGATTCAACTCTACAGTTGAGTGAGAGATCTCAACTGAAAATTAGGTATGAAAATTTTCAAACACCCGGTTTACCCCGTTTCACTTGGATCCTAGAGGGTTTTAAGTTAAATTCTGGATGGGCTCCCGAAACCTATTAGGGTATTTGGTTAAACCCTAAAATCCATATGAGTGAAGAATCGCATGATGTTATGTGTTCGGTTGCTTTTCGGCCATGAAATTAATTAATCTCATGATGATCACTGTGAGCATGATGCATGAAACCGGAACTCGTAATGAACATATGACATATATGAAGAAACGACACTAATTGGTTAATGAGATTAACCCGAAATTGATAGGTATGAGATACCTATATGGATTAGGATTCTTGCAATAGTTGCAAAAACCCTAGCTTGGTTTAGATTCGGCCTGTTCGGGCACCGAAAGTAAGGTATTTTTTGTGGCTCGAATGGAGGAGTCTCGGGTGCCTACTTGCTCGAAATAGAAGATTTCGGGCAAAGCAATTGTAAGACAATTTTTTGCACCGGATTGAATGTTATGCGGGGGGTGCTTCCCCCTCGATTAATTGAGTCTTGAATCGTGATGCTATGTGTTCGGCCAGCGGGACCGCCGTATGCGAAGCGCCACATAAATAAAAACTGGTTAATCAACACGCGAAAATTGGCATGCATCTTTGTTGAATGAGATTTGACATGATATGCTGATTGGTGTTTGAAGCATGGTGCATGGTTATAGCCCTTGATTGGTTGTACTTGTAAATACGGCCTGCGAGTCGTGCCTTTTCTTATCACTCTCATTGTACATTCTCTTCTCACCTTACTCCCCTCGAATGTAACTCGAGGTTTCTATTATTGATGTAATGGTGCATTATGGGATCATCCAAGGTGGTATGTCCAAGGATCATCCAAGGTGGTATGGATCCAAGGAGGTGACAACAAAAGGGCAACCAAGAAAGGAAGAGAAGGAGCTTGTGAAGACCCTTTTCTTTTCTTAGGCTTTTATGATATTCTCATTGGCTTGAGAATATCGCATAGTTTGGGCTATAACCATGTCACGTTTACTTTCTTGTAAGCATGAGATGCATGTTTTATATTTGTATGTGATGCATGTATAAGACAACCGGAGATAACAAATTGGTGAGATCAAAAGAAAAATCCCTCAAACAAATATTAAGTCATTAAATGTGATGCCTTCCAAATGTTGGCACTCGTCAAGACTTTGATCAACATTAGGTGGGTTTGCCAAAGCAAAGCACCTATGTTCATCTTGGTAAGGCGCGATGGGATAATAGTGATATCCAAACTGCTAACTTTGGGTTCGACTTAACTAAGTCATCCTAATAGGATTAGGGACTTAGAGGCATAGAGTTGGGCTTAAGTTCATGAGATGAGCTTGGACAAGTGTTGTTCACCCAACTATCCAAGAGTTGCATAAGATGCAATTGGCAAGGAGTTGCCTACCTAAATAGCTGTAACTTGAGAGAAAAGCCAAAGCTGACTCAGGTTGTGGTCAAATATGGATCTTGGCCCACTAGAATACCTTAGCGCCGAGGTGTTCCGAAATAATATCGAGGGTTATTATTTTGAGGAAAACAGTGGGAGTATCGTTTAATAAAAGTCCTTATTAAATGAATTAAAATACATGACTCTTACACTGCATATTTACTGTTGTAGATAACCATGGCACAAAACACATCGACATTTTCGTTGCGATCGATCCTTGAGAAGGAAAAACTGAATGGGACCAACTTTCTCAAATGGTACCGAAACTTGAGGATAGTCCTCAAACAAGAGAGAAAGGCTTATGTCCTAGAGCAGCCCATTCCGAATGAGCCTGCTGCCACTGCTCCAAGAGCTGAAAGGGATGCTCACAAGAGGCATTCTGATGATGCTTTGGATGTTGCATGCCTCATGCTTATTACCATGGAATCTGAGCTTCAGAAGCAACATGAGAACATGGGGGCGTTCGATATGATCGAACATCTCAAAATGCTTTTGCAAGAGCAAGCTAGGCATGAGAGGTTTGAGACCTCTAAGGCATTGTTTCAGTGCAAGATGTCTGAGGGAAGTCCCGTGGGTCCTCATGTGCTCAAGATGATTGGGTACATTGAGAATCTTGAGAATTTAGGATTTGCTCTTCAGAAAGAGTTGGCTATCGATGTAGTCTTGCAATCGTTGCCTGAAAGCTACAGTCAGTTCGTCATGAACTATAACATGAACGACCTTGACAAGTCCCTCCCTGAATTGCTCAACATGTTGAGAACTGCTGAGCAAAACCTTAAGAAGGCTAAGCCCATTTTTATGGTTCAAAAGGGCAAGGGAAAGGGAAAAGCCAACAAGAAGAAGGATAAAAGTTAATGGAAAGTCCAATGCTAGTTCTTCTTCAGCTGCACTGAAACCAAAGGGTGGTGTGGCAAAGGAAGGGGAGTGCTTCCATTGTAAGCAACCTGGACACTGGAAGCGCAATTGCAAGCTCTATCTTGAAGAACTTGCTAAGGAAAAGGGAAGTAAGACTTCCACTTCAGGTATTTTTGTTATAGAGGCTAACTTTTCTACTTCCTCATCTTGGGTATTGGATACTGGATGTGGATCTCACATTTGTGCAAATGTGCAGGATCTAAGTAGAAGTAGAAGATTGGCCCGAGGTGAAGTGGACCTACGTGTTGGAAATGGAGCAAGGGTTGCTGCCTTAGCCGTAGGGACTTATGTTCTCACTTTACCTAGTGGATTAGTTTTAGAATTAGACAACTGCTACTTTGTGCCTACTATTAGTAGAAATTTGATTTCTGTTTCTTGTTTGGACAAGAAAGGTTTTTCATTTATAATAAAGGACAAATGTTGTTCTATTTATTTGAATGAAATCTTTTATGGTAGTGCTCAACTTAGCAATGGGTTGTATGTTCTAGACCTCGAAGATCCAATCTATAATGTGAATACCAAGAAGGTCAGATTAAATGATTCAAACCCGACCTATCTCTGGCACTGTCGCTTGGGTCATATAAATGAGACCCGCATATCCAAGCTCCATAAGGATGGACTCTTGGACTCATTTGATTTTGAATCATATGAGACATGTGAGTCATGTTTGTTGGGCAAGATGACCAAAGCCCCATTCACAGGGCAAAGTGAAAGGGCTAATGACTTACTAGGACTCATACATAGTGATGTATGTGGCCCTATGTCTACACAAGCTAGAGGAGGTTTCCAATACTTCATTACTTTCACTGATGACTTCAGTAGATATGGCTATATGTATCTCTTGAGACACAAGTCAGAATCCTTTGAAAAGTTCAAAGAATTCAAGAATGAAGTAGAGAATCAACTCGGGAAGAGTATTAATGTGCTTTGATCAGATTGAGGTGAAGAGTACTTGGATCGAGAATTCCTTGACTATCTGAAGGAGTGTGGTATAGTATCACAACTCACTCCACCAGGTACACCACAATGGAATGGTGTATCTGAAAGGAGAAATCGAACTCTGTTAGACATGGTTCGCTCTATGATGAGTCAAGCTGACCTTCCAAACTCCTTTTGGGGACATGCTCTAGAAACAGCCGCTTTTACACTAAACCGAGTTCCATCTAAATCGGTTCAAAAGACACCATATGAGATATGGAGTGGGAGGCGTCCCAATTTGTCTTTTATGAAGATTTGGGGCTGTGACGCTTATGTGAAACGTCAATCCTCTGACAAACTAGGGCCCAAATCTCAAAAATGTCTTTTTGTTGGGTATCCTAAAGAAACAAAGGGTTACTATTTCTACAATCCTTCTAAGCAAAAAGTGTTTGTTGCTCGAACTGGTGTCTTTTTGGAGAAAGAGTTTATCTCTAAAGGAACTAGTGGGAGGAAAGTAGAACTTGAAGAAATTCAAGAACAACAAGGAGACATCGAACCTGAAATGGAACCTGAACAGACACCACAAGATGTTGTGGTTCAAGAGTCTGTTCCTGTAGCACAGAGCCCACGTAGGTCTGGTAGGATTCGGCGTGAGCCTGAGAGATATGGATTTCTCGTGACTCACACTAGTGATGTGATGCTCATGGATCAAGATGAGCCCACAACCTACCAACAAGCTATGTCGGGGCCTGACTCTGAGAAGTGGCTAGTGGCCATGAAATCCGAGATGGAATCCATGTATGAAAACCAAGTATGGACTTTGGTTGACCCACCTGAAGGGGTAAAACCCATAGGGTGCAAATGGGTTTTCAAGAAGAAAACTGACATGGATGGTAATGTGATTACCTTTAAGGGACGATTGGTTGCAAAAGGTTTCAAGCAAATTCATGGTATTGACTATGATGAAACTTTTTCACCAGTTGCTATGCTTAAATCCATCCAAATTTTGTTTGCTATTGCTGCACACTATGATTATGAGATATGGCAAATGGATGTCAAAACTGCATTCCTAAATGGAAAGCTACTTGAGGATGTGTACATGACACAGCCTGAGGGTTTTGTCACTCCTGGGAATGCCAATAAAGTGTGCAAATTGCAAAGGTCCATTTATGGACTGAAGCAAGCTTCTCGAAGTTGGAATCTTCGTTTTGATGATGCAATCAAAGAGTTTGGTTTTATCAAAAATGAAGATGAACCTTGTGTCTACAAGAAGGTTAGTGGGAGCGCTATTGTCTTCTTGGTGTTGTATGTAGATGACATACTACTCATCGGGAATGACATTCCTGAGCTACAGTCTGTGAAGACTTGGCTAGGGAAATGTTTCTCTATGAAGGACTTGGGTGAAGCAGCCTATGTGTTAGGCATCAGGATCTATAGAGATAGATCTAGAAAGCTTCTTGGCCTAAGTCAAAGTACATATATTGACAAGGTGCTAAAGAGGTTTAGCATGCAAGATTCCAAGAAAGGATTCTTGCCCATGTCACATGGTATCACTCTTTCTAGATCTCAGTGTCCGAGTACACCCGAGGAGAGAGAGCGCATGAGTAAGATTCCATATGCCTCAGCAATTGGATCTATCATGTATGCCATGATATGTACTCGTCCCGATGTCTCATATGCTTTGAGCATGACGAGTAGGTACCAATCGAACCCCGGTGAGAGTCACTGGACAGCTGTTAAGAACATCCTTAAGTACTTACGAAGGACTAAGGATGCATTCTTGGTCTTTGGAGGTGAAGATGAGCTCGTTGTAAGGGGTTACACCGATGCAAGCTTCCAATCCGATAAGGATGATTTTAGATCGCAATCTGGTTATGTGTTTTGTATTGGTGGTGGTGCTGTGAGCTGGAAGAGTTCAAAGCAAGAGACAGTAGCTGACTCTACAACAGAATCTGAGTACATTGCCGCCTCTGATGCTGCGAAGGAGGCAGTTTGGATCAAGAAGTTCATCACTGAACTTGGAGTGGTTCCAAGCATTGCCGACCCGATAGAGCTCTATTGTGACAACAATGGAGCAATCGCACAGGCTAAGGAACCTCGATCTCACCAGCGATCCAAACACATACTCCGACGCTATCATCTCATCAGGGAGATCATCGAGAGGGGTGATGTAAGGATATGCAGGACTTCGACAGACAGCAACATTGCTGATCCACTGACAAAGCCCCTTACGCAGCAAAAGCATGATAGCCATTCTAGGTCCATCGGTATTAGATACATGGATGATTGGCTTTTAGTGCAAGTGGGAGATTGTTAGTGTTGTGCCCAAAAAGCCAATCATGAGATGATTGTATTTTTTGCACATTGAGTCATGATATTTTATTAAGGCATTAATCCAGCAATTATGTTTGTTGTTTTGTTTCTGCGTAACGTAATAAACATAATTGTAACCCTAGAATAATGATATTCTTAAACGTCCCTAGTCTAGTATTATTGTGGAGCGGGTTGCAATAATACATAATGACTAGCATATGTGGAGACTAATATGAGATATGTAGTCTACATATGGGTACAAGTTGGAGAACTTGTGTACTGGACCGACCCACCATGAGAACACTACATGGATCGTTATATGAGTGTCATAAGTGATTCTCATAGTGATCATGGTATATGTAGTCCTTCGACCTAAGATCATCAAGGTTCCCTACATGTGAGTCACATACTTTGATACTTTCCTTTGTTGCTCGTAACTGAGTGAACTTGAAGGAGGTCATTGGGTATGTCACATATCATGCGGAGGGATTTGTATGATCAAGATGGGATTTGTCCCTCCTATGTAACGGGAGTGATATCTTCGGGCCCCTTGATAGAGTGAGACTTAGAAAATGCATGGCCATGCTCGGATGAGTTGATATACGATATCAATGTCATCAGTTTAAGTTGGTCTACTCGGTAATCAAGAAACCAAAAATTGGGCTATACGAGAGTGACACATTCCATGTCTCGTGCTTAGTCTTGATATCTTGGACAAAGGGACAATGGCATATATCGGTGATGATCATAAAGGTTTAGTCGAATCATCGACAATCTTGTCACTTGGGTAGCAATGATGTGTTGCTAGACACCGCTCATTGCTTATGATCATAAATGTGATTTATGATCATTGTCAACGTGGCGAGAGCCTATTGGGTCGCACACATAGAGCTATTTGGATCATTAGAGTGCATGGGCTAATTATTTGGGTTATGGTTTCACTTTAATTTCATATTAATAATGGGCCAAAAAGTTGAGCCATTATTAAGCCCGAAATTAAATCCTAATTGGATTAGGGCTTTGAAACCCATTAGGCCTGGAAGTTGAGTCTCACTATAAATACAACTTCTAGTGAGAAATTCGCAGGTCTCCTTGCCCTAGCCTCCAAAAAGGACAGTCGCACTCTTCTCTTGCAATTCCTTGGAGGACGCAAGCTAGCACTGCGTGCGCAAGAGAAACGCATCTGCCGGGACGTGGTGGAAGCGTGGTGATCCCGAGAGGCTCGTGTGGATACCATAGAGAGCCTGAACACGTCAACTGTTCAGGTTTTGTGATTCGACTCTACAGTTGAGTGAGAGATCTCAACCGAAAATTAGGTATGAAATTTTCGAACACCCGGTTTACCCCGTTTCACTTGGATCCTGGAGGGTTTCGGTTAAATTCCGCTGCGCTGTTTGGCTCCCGAAACCCAACAGACTCTGTGCTACAGGAACAGACTTTTGAACCTCAACATCTTGTGGTGTCTGTTTGAGTTCCATTTCAGGTTCGATGTCTCATTGTTGTTCTTGAATTTCTTCAAGTTCTACTTTCCTCCCACTAGTTTCTTTAGAGATAAACTATATCTCTAAAAAGACACCAGTTCAAGCAACAAACACTTTTCGCTCAGAAGGATTGTAGAAATAGTAACCTTTTGTTTCTTTGGGATACCCAACAAAAAGCCATTTTTGAGATTTGGGCCCTAGTTTGTCAGAGGATTGACGTTTCACATAAGCGTCATAGCCCCAAATCTACATAAAAGACAAATTGGGACGCCTCCCACTCCATATCTCATATGGTGTCTTTTGAACCGATTTAGATGGAACTCAGTTTAGTGTAAACGCGGCTATCTCTAGAGCATGTCCCCAAAAGAAGTTTGGAAGGTCAGCTTGACTCATCATAGAGCGAACCATGTCTAACAGAGTTCAATTTCTCCTTTCAGATACACCATTCCATTGAGGTGTACCTGGTGGAGTGAGTTGTGATAATATACCACACTCCTTCAGATAGTCAAGGAATTCTCGATCCAAGTACTCTCCACCTCGATCTGATCAAAGCATTTTAATACTCTTCCCGAGTTAATTCTCTACTTCATTCTTGCATTCTTTGAACTTTTCAAAGGATTCTGACTTGTGTCTCATGAGATACACAGCCATATCTACTGAAGTCATCAGTGAAAGTAATGAAGTATTGGAAACCTCCTCTAGCTTGTGTAGACATAGGGCCACATACATCACTATGTATGAGTCCTAGTAAGTCATTAGCCCTTTCACTTTGCCCTGTGAATGGGGCTTTGGTCATCTTGCCCTACAAACATGACTCACATGTCTCATATGATTCAAAAACAAATGAGTCCAAGAGTCCATCCTTATGGAGCTTGGATATACGGGTCTCATTTATATGGCCCAAGCAACAGTGCCAGAGATAGGTCGGGTTCAAATCATTTAATCTGACCTTCTTGGTATTCACATTATAGATTGGATCTTCGAGGTCTAGAACATACAACCCATTGCTAAGTTGAGCACTACCATAAAAGATTTCATTCAAATAAATAGAACAACATTTGTCCTTTATTATAAATGAAAAACCTTTCTTGTCCAAACAAGAAACAGAAATCAAATTTCTACTAATAGTAGGCACAAAGTAGCAGTTGTCTAATTCTAAAACTAATCCACTAGGTAAAGTGAGAACATAAGTCCCTATGGCTAAGGCAGCAACCCTTGCTCCATTTCCAACACGTAGGTCCACTTCACCTCGGGCCAATCTTCTACTTCTACTTAGATCCTGCACATTTGCACAAATGTGAGATCGATATCCAGTATCCAATACCCAAGATGAGGAAGTAGAAAAGTTAGCCTCTATAAAAAAAATACCTGAAGTGGAAGTCTTACTTCCCTTTTCCTTAGCAAGTTCTTCAAGATAGAGCTTGCAGTTGCGCTTCTAGTGTCCAGGTTGCTTACAATGGAAGCACTCCGCTTCCTTTGACACACCACCCTTTGGTTTCAATGCAGTTGAAGAAGAACTAGCATTAAACTTTCCATTAGCTTTATCCTTCTTCTTGTTGGCTTTTCCCTTTCTCTTGCCGTTTTGAACCATCAAAATGGGCTTAGCCTTCTTAAGGTTTTGCTCAGCAGTTCTCAACAAGTAGAGCAATTCAGGGAGGGACTTGTCAAGGTCATTCATGTTATAGTTTATGATGAACTGACTGTAGCTTTCAAGCAACGATTGCAAGACTACATCGATAGCCAACTCTTTCTAAAGAGCAAATCCCAAATTCTCCAGATTCTCAATGTACCCAATCATCTTGAGCACATGAAGACCCACGGGACTTCCCTTAGACATCTTACACTGAAACAATGCCTTAGAGGTCTCAAACCTCTCATGCCTAGCTTGCTCTTGGAAAAGCATTTTAAGATGTTCAATCATATCGAACGCCCCCATGTTCTCATGTTGCTTCTGAAGCTCAGATTCCATGGTAATAAGCATGAGGCATGCTGTTACACCCGGAAAGGGCTAAATGATTAAGTCCCGGGTTAAGAGGATTAGTGGAAATAAAAAGTTTGCTAATTTGGAAACTTAGCAATTTATATGAGGAGACATGGAAATTTTTTCCCTAAATGGGAATTGAGCTCGGTAAGCTCGGGAGATCTTAAATTTATTTATGGAATGGGCATTAATGAGTGTTGGACACTCTATGAATTATGCTTGGCTTAGGCCAAGAGTTTTGGTGATTTAAATGGTGGAAATTAAAGTTGAGGGACTCAACTGCTCAAAGGAAAAGTTTGTGGGAGGACTCAATTGAACAATTGGAGAAAGGTGGAGGGCTAAAGGAGGGATTTGGCCATTATTGCATGGTAAAATAAACCATGGCCGGCCATCCCATTTGTTCCATTTAAATATTTTCCACATAAGCCTCCACCCACATTATTTATTTTGCCCATCATTTTTTACTAGTCTTTGTCTCCCACTTTGCATTATTTTATTTCTCCTCACCATCACTTGTCCAATCAACACTTAATGAGCATTTGACTCATTCTCCCCCATTTTCATTCAAAAATTCGGCCATGCCATATAAATTGGCAAAATGGCGCCATAAAGGAAGCAAATGGGTTGTCTTGATGGGACATCACTTTCTTTTGTCCATGGACTTGCATTTGACTAGCTTTCCTCCTTTTTGAATTAGTGTTGACCGGCCATGTTGCATTTAGCCACATTTGGCTTGCATTTGAGCTTCATTTCCCTTCCATGTGCAGCTTACATTCGGCCATGCTCCCATTTCTACTTCATTTCACTAACATTTCTCTCTCTCTAGCCAAGGATGCTCTCCCTTCTCTCTAGAACACAAACACATTCGGCCATGGTTCTTTCTCCAAGCTTCATCTTCTTCCTTCACTCTAGCATTCGGCCATGGCTAAATCTACCATTCCTTACACATGCAAACACGATTTCGTGGTGATTTCGTACTCCTAAACACATCTAGACCAAGAACAAAGAGAGAAATCAAAGAAAACCCATGAAGAAAAGCTTGTCAAGTTTCGGCCTTGGTGAGAAAATGGTGTTCTTCAGCTCACCTCAAGAGCTCCTTACATGCATGGCATTTCTAAGCCATGAGGAGCAAGAGAAACAAGGAAAACATCAAGAAAGAACAAGTGAAGATTCGGCCAAAACAAGGTTGTAAGTGAATCATGTTTTTCATAGTTGATTTCTTGTGTTTTGAGCTAGATATTACTTTTTAATGCTTTGTATATGCTGGATTTTTGCAAGGAAAATCTCTTGAAGATTCGGCCATGGAGGATTTATAGTGCTCTTGGACTCAACTTGAGAGTTCAAGGCATGCATGGCACTTTTAAGCCATGAAAAGCAAGGAAATGGAGGAGAACTCCAAGAAAAGCAAGGATGGAACTTTCGGCCATGAATGTCCATGGTATTTTGAGGCTTGAAACCAAGTGTTCTTGGTGCCTCGAGGCTTGTATAGCCATTCCAAGCAAGGAATCAAGCAAAAGGATGCAAAGAAAAGCAAGGAACAAATTTTCGGCCAAATGGGTATTTTGGCTTGTATGTGCATTTTTCCAAGTGTTCTTGGTAGTCATTGAAGTCCTTGTGAGTGTACAAGATAATGGTCAAAAGTTGGATGCAAAAAAGAGGAGTTTTGTAAGCAAAATCAAGCCATAGAGGATTCGGCCATGTTGTAGATTTAATGTCTTGGCATGTTAGCCATGTGGGGCCAAGTGTTCTTGGCATGTTTTTTTGAGTCCTAGATGACTTGTAAAGCAAAAATCACAAAGAAGAAATGGAGAATGCATTCGGCCATAGTGCCAATTTTTGGTGGATGTGTGTGTAACCATGTGTTCATGGTAGCTAGGTGTGCCTAGCAAAATGTGAAGCCAAAATGGTAAAGGAAAGTATGATGATAGATTCGGCCATAATGACAAGTTGGTGAAAAATTGGTGTTAGCCAAGTGTTCTTGGCATAAATGAGTCCTTAGAAAACTTATGGGACTAAATTGAGCAAAAGAAAGAAGTAATGGGGCTAATTGGGCCAAGAGTTAAATTTGAAGGCCCAAATTGAAAACCAAGTATTCTTGGTCCAGAAACTCTTAAATGGGCTATTTTGGGCCATAATGGCATTATTGGCAAATGGGCTAAAATCCTGGAAAAGGTTAATATGGGCCCAAATCCTGGAGAAGTTAAATGGGCCAAATCCTGAAAAGGTAAAATTGGGCCTAAATGTTAAGTTGGGCCAAGTCCAGAAAAGAAATTAAAAGGCCAAGTGGGCCTGAGGAATTAAAAGGCCCAAGTGGGCCTGAGTTCCTTAAAAGGCCAATTAATAAAAGGCCAAGTGGGCCTGAGTTCCAGAGAAGGCCAAGTTGGGCCTGAGTTCCAGAAAAGGCCAAGTTGGGCCAGAATTCCAGAAAAGGCCAAGTGGGCCTGAACTCCAGAAAAGTGCAAATTGGGCCTGGATTTCCAGGAAAAGGCCAATATAGGCCTGAGTTCACAGAAGATTGGGCCTCAGTTCACAGAAAGGCTAAGTGGGCCTTTACCTCCTTAAGTAGAGGTTGAGTAAGTTAAACCAAGTATGCTTGGTAAATTATGGTTCTCTTGTTTAATAGAAAGCGATTAAATAACTTGTTAGTATTTTGGGCTTTATAGGTCCATTATGGAAAAGATAAGTTCCAACAACAAACAAAGCAAAGCAAGGCAAAGACAATGAGCAAAAGGTTATACGAATGGTGGTAAGAATCCCTATACTCACTTACTCCATGGTATATTTTCCATGACCTTTCATTGTGAGTATTAGTGCCCCTATGTGATGGTCAAAGAACCAAGTGACCATAGGTGTGCATGTCAGGGCTATGTGGTTGTTACTTTTTGTGAGGACTCATGATACTTTCTTAGTTGAATAATTGGGCACATAAGTGCATAATGGATGAGGTAGTGTTGCTTTGGCAACTATGGTTATGGTTTACTCATGAGTAATTAGCAAGCATTTAGGGCTGGGGATTGAGTTTGGCCAACTCAATTCCTAAGCTAAGGAGCGCTCAGTTGGTTATAGAAATAAATGGCATGCCAGGATTAGTGGCATGGTTTATGCTAATGCTTGCGGATGCCATACGGTGACATGGAACAGTTTGTACGAGGACAGTGTTATGTGTGTTGAGTTGCGTGCTTCTCTGAACCGTTGTTGTTTGTGCATGCTGACCCATAATATTATTGTTATTGTTATTATGCTATATCTTGTGTTTTGTTTGTTTTAGTGTTTTCCTTTGCAGGAACAGGATTATTTGCCATGATATTCTTGGCATGAATTTATTTGCCATGGTATTCTTGGCATGGGATTTAATTTCCATGACATGCTTGGCACAAGTTTAGGCTTTGGAAGCCATATGATGACTTTGAAAGTCATGAGTATTTACCTCACTAGGCATTGGATGCCGTCGGGATTCTTACTGAGTTTTATAACTCACCCACCCTGTTATACCTTTTTTAGGAAAAGGATGGCTTGATAGATCAAGCGTAGAGTACCAGAGTACTCGTTACATTGTGCTAAAGGGTTGGGTATGAGTATAGTGTTGCTCAATGTATTCATTTGACTCTAAGTGACTTATGTGGTATAGATTGCTTGTGAATCAAGCTAATGGTTTGGACTTCCTTGTGCAGGCATATGGAGTTTAGAAGTTGTGGGAACAAGGTTTATTAAGCTGGAATGCATTCCAGGTTATTATGAGTCGAGGTTGGGTAGTAGAGGGCATGGTCTGTAAAACCTGAACCTGGCTAATTAGAGACATATAGCATCCTTGGTACGTTTTCCAAGTAAATGATGCTTGTTTGTTGCCATTATGATCGTGATTATCTTTGGATGATTTTTTATGGAATGCCATGATGGATATTCATGTTATGTGGACTAGACTTGGCTGATGCTCATGGATATATATATAAATCTGGTTTTTAAAGTTGAAAATGAGATGGGCTTCTTGGTTGCCATGCATTGGATTAGTACACTTGATGGACACACATTCTATGCACTTAATGGATTAAGTGTATGCTTTGCTTGATAAATGGGACACTAGAATTCCACATAGGTATTAGCTTGTTCCTGAAGAGCACCCTAACAACACATTGAAAGTATTTAAGTAACAAGCTAGTACCAGAATAGATCCTGGACTCACGCCGTAGGTGCTCGGTTTGTTTGATAAAGCCCCTTTTGATTGAATAACTTCCGCTGCAAGCTTTGGTATTTAGGCCTAGATGGGCCAGGGGCAGTAGTGGGCGTGACACATGCAACATTCAAAGCATCATCAGAATGCCTCTTGTGAGCATCCCTTTTAGCTCTTGGAGCAGTGGCAGCAGGCTCATTCGGAATGGGCTGCTCTAGGACATAAGCCTTTCTCTCTTGTTTGAGGACTATCCTCAAGTTTCGGTACCATTTGAGAAAGTTGGTCCCATTCAGTTTTTCCTTCTCAAGGATCGATCGCAATGAAAGTGTCGATGTGTTTTATGCCATGGTTATCTACAACAGTAAATATGCAGTGTAAGAGTCATGTATTTTAATTCATTTAATAAGGAATTTTATTAAACGATACTCCCACTATTCTCCTCAAAATAATAACCCTCGATATTATTTCAGAACACCTCGGTGGTAAGGTATTCTAGTCGGCCAAGATCCATATTTGACCACAACCTGAGTCAGCTTTGGCTTTTCTCTCAAGTTACAGTTATTTAGGTAGGCAACTCTTTGCCAATTGCATCTTATGCAACTCTTGGATAATTGGGTGAACAACGCTTGTCCAAGCTCATCTCATGAGCTTAAGCCCAACTCTATGCCTCTAAGTCCCTAATCCTATTAGGATGACTTAGTTAAGTCAGACCCAAAGTTAGCAATTTGGATATCACTATTATCCCATCGCGCCTTACCAAGATGAACATAGGTGCTTTGCTTTGGCAAACCCACCTAATGTTGATCAAAGTCTTGACGAGTGCCAACATTTGGAAGGCATCACATTTATGACTTAATATTTGTTTGAGGGATTTTTTTGTTTGATCAACCCAATTTGTTATCTTCGATTGTCTTATACATGCATCACATACAAATATAAAACATGCATCTCATGTGTTCAAGTAAGTAAACGTGACATGGTTATAGCCCAAACTATGTGATATTCTCAAGCCAATGAGAATATCATAAAAGCCTAAGAAAAGAAAAAGAGTCTTCACAAGCTCATTCTCTTCCTTTCTTGGCTAGAGTCTTCACAAGCTCCTTCTCTTCCTTTCTTTGGACATACCTCCTTGGATGATCCTTAGACATACCACCTTGGATGATCCCATAATGCACCATTACATCAATAATAGAAACCTCGAGTTACATTCGAGGGCAGTAAGGTGAAAAGAGAATGTACAATGAGAGTGATAAGAAAAGGCACGACTCGCAGGCCGTATTTACAAGTACAACCAATCAAGGGCTATAACCACGCACCATGCTTCAAACACCAATCAGCATATCATGTCAAATCTCATTCAACAAAGATGCATGCCAATTTTCACACGTTGATTAACTAGGTTTTTGTTTATGTGGCGCTTCGCATACGGTGGTCCTGCTGGCCGGTCAGCGGTAAGTGGTTCTGCTGACCGGTCAGCGGACGGGGTCAAGGGGAGCCGCCCTTGCGGGGGGCGTGGGGGGCAGCACCCCCTGGCGCAAAAAATTGTCTTACAATTGCTTAGCCCGAGACTCCTCCATTCGAGCCACCAAAAATACCTTACTTTCGGTGCCCGAACAGTCCGAATCCGAACCAAGCTAGGGTTTTTGCAACTATTGCAAGAATACTAATCCGTAAAGGTATCTCATACCTATCAATTTTAGTTTAATCTCATTAACCAATTTGTGTTGTTTCTTCATATATCTCATATGTTCATTACAAATTCCGGTTTCATGCATCATGAATCAATCTAATTAATCATGGCCGAAAACCAATCGAACACATAACATCATGCGATTCAACACTCAATTCCGATTTAGGGTTTCACCAGTAGCTCTGATACCACTGATGGGTTTCGGGAGCCAAACAGCGTAGCAGAATTTAACCGAAACCCTCCAGGATCCAAGTGAAACGGGGTAAACCGGGTGTTTGAAAATTTTCATACCTAATTTTCGATTGAGATCTCTCACTCAACTGTAGATTCAAATCACTAAACCTGAACAGTTGACGTGTTCAGGCTCTCTATGGTATCCACACGAGCCTCTCGGGATCACCATGCTTCCACCGCGTCCCGGTAGATGCGTTTCTCTTGCACTCGCAGTGATAGCTTGCGTACTCCAAGGAATTGCAAGAGAAGAGTGTGGCTGTCCTTTTTGGAGGCTAGGGAAAGGAGACCTGCGAATTTCTCACTTAAAAGTTGTATTTATAGTGAGACTCAACTTTCAGGCCTAATGGGTTTCAAAGCCCTAATCCAATTAGGATTTAATTTCGGGCTTAATAATGGCTTAACTATTAGGCCCATTATTAATACAAAATTAAAGTGAAACCATAACCCAAATAATTAGCCCATGTACTTAATGATCCAAATAGCTCTATGTGTGCGACCCAATAGGTTCTTACCACGTTGGCAATGATCATAAATCACATTTATGATCATAAGCAATGAGCGGTGTCTAGCAACACACCATTGCTACCCAAGTGACAAGATTGTCGGTGATTCGACTAAACCTTTATGATCATCACCGATATATGCCAGTGTCCCTTTGTCCAAGATATCAAAACTAAGCACGAGACATGGAATGTGTCACTCTCGTATAGCCCAGTCTTTGGTTTCTTGATTACTGAGTAGACCAACATAAACTGGTGACATTGATATCGTATATCAACTCATCGGAGCATGGCCATGCATTTTCTAAGTCTCACTCTATCAAGGGGCTCAAAGATATCACTCCCGTTACATAGGAGGGACAAATCCCATCTTGATCATACAAATCCCTCCACATGATATGTGACAAACCCAATGACCTCCTTCAAGTTCACTCAGTTACGAGCAACAAAGGAAAGTATCAAAGTACGTGACTCACATGTAAGGAACCTTGATGATCTTAGGTCAAAGGACTACATATACCATGATCATTATGAGAATCCCTTATGACACTCATATAACGATCCATGTAGTGTTCTCATGGTGGGTCGGTCCAGTACACAAGTTCTCCAACTTGTACCCATATGTAGACTACATATCTCATATTAGTCTCCACATATGCTAGTCATTATGTATTATTGCAACCCGCTCCATAATAATACTAGACCAGGGACGTTTAAGAATGTCATTATTCTAGGGTTACAATTATGTTTGTTAAGTTACGCAGAAACAAAACAACAAACATAATTACTGGATTAATACCTTAATAAAATATAATGACTCAACGTGCAAAAAATACAATCATCTCATGATTGGCTTTTGGGCACAACACTAACAATCAGTACCTCATTGGGATAAGAGTCACATATCAATTCACAGAAATTTTGGAAATGGAGATTGACGAGATGAGTCCTTGGCGGGAAACATACCCTCCGGAGTACGACCTACGGGAAAAGCAGGGTCGGGATGACCGAGGCCTTCTCACCGAAAGATTTTTGCACCCAAGGAAAAAATTGCCATCTCCTCGGCAACGAAGTCAAAACCCATTGCCCTGAAACGTCGTTTGCAACTTGACGAGAGGACAGAAGGCGCCGACTCTACTTCCCTAGAGACGCTATCGCCGTCTTAAGGGACCCGCCTCTGCGCGACGTCACGAAAAAGAGTAGAGCATTCAGAAAGGACTATCAAAATGGTGCATCAAACTCGAAGAGTACTACATCGCGCGTAAGCCTGGAAGGGCAGTAAGCGCCCAGGTACTGGCAGACTAGATCGCCGAAATCCTGGAAGGAAGGCTGAAACCAACAGGGGAGATAGAGCAAAGGTAGATCCAGAGTGAAAGCTCCTTGTCAGTGGAACCCCAAGCGCAGAACATCAGGGTGCTACGATACCCCCTCAGTGGCCCGAAGGCAGGGAGGCCACCAAAATGATCAGATTTGAATACCAAAAGTGTTGGGCCATCCGAGCATGGCAACGCTAGGTATATTAACCTTGCACAAAAGGCGGAAAGATCATACAAATAGGAATCTCGCAACTAAAGTGTCCCAAAAATCCTTATGAACAGGCAGAAAGTGCAAAGACGTTCCGGACGATATTTCCTGATTAAGGAAAAACTGTGCAGGCAAAGGTACGCAACTCCGTTATAAAAATATATATATCGGTAAAAAGGGTGCAGGACAATTCGTCCAAGAGGTGTGAAAACGGCCAAAGACACGCCAGCACCCGAAGACTGCATTCGGAGCGGATAACCTAAGAAAGATTACACTGAGCCACTCCAGAACAGCACCCGAAAATGTGAAGTTATGCGTGTTAATAGAGGACTAGTTCACTGAGTGGGGTAAGGAAGAACTCCTAGCAACCATGCCGGCAAAAGGTGCACAAAAAGTTCGTCTGGAAGAACATAGTATGTTGATTCGGCATACTGATGGTAATACTGGCCAGTAATGATTTCTAGTGTATGGACAAAGGATTTGAAGAAATCGTCACCGAATTCAGAATAAAAAAGCACTGCAGCCCATTAGCTCAGCCTCCGAGCAACAGACAAGTAGAGTTGCCAAAGGAGCTATAAAATAGGGAGTATAAGGGATGCGAAGGGAAAGTGGCCAGGAGAACTTCCTATTGTACTAAGGAGTTGTCACTTATCTCCAGTACAGAAGCCACTATCCATTTGAAGTAGTTCGGCCATCATACGGATGTTTGACAAAGGAGGAAATGACCTCGGGTTGAGAACTTACCTCGACCTAGTTGTCAAAGATTGAGAAACGGCCGAGCTCGTAAAAAGGCCTTTTCGGCAAAAGGTGGCCATAAGTGCAAACCTGCATGATAGGCCAAAAGAAGCAAGGAAAAGGAGGCCTCAGCTCCGAAAGGCCGAATTAGAACCCCGAAAACTATCCCTGTGGGGTACTTTGGCCAAACAGGAAAGGGCCTTATTTGGTCCTAAAAGAGGTCCGAATGGGAGCATACAAGCTTGGCAACACCGAACGGAGAAAAACTGAAAAAGAACAAGGCACCCAGGCGCCTTAAAGAAATTCTGTACTTAGAATTTTCAGACAAGGGATGGTGCAAGCCAGAAATTTGTCTAAGTGTAAATAGTTTTCCCCTATATGAGAATGTTCGCCGAACAAAGCTGAAGCATGGACTCCCGAAAGTCTCCCACTCCTTCCGAAGTTAGTTGGGTTATATGCCCAAAATAGGTCAAGTCTACCGAACACGGCCGGCAAGGGCAGGCTAAAATTTGCCTAAAGGAACTTCGTTAACTACGAAAGTTCACCCGATGGAAGTCCCTTAACTGAAAGTGGTCGGGACAACTGGGAAACAAAAATTGCTGAAAAATCCATTGAATAAGGCCTTGGTACAAGGAGAAAATTACAAGAAGAAAAGTACAAAGAAGAAGAAGAAGGCAAAGGTCCTAGAACATCTAAGGAACCTCGGCGTTATGGGAAGCTTTGGCTCCTGAGTCTTTCGCCGCCGCCTTCGGTGTAGGAGGAGGAAACGGCAAGTTGAGGAACTCGACTCTCGACCAAGTCCACCGAGGCCCGCTGGGAATATCCAGGGCAGCCAAAAAGGAAGGATTAAGGTCCAGATACTTCTTCTGAAACTGATGACGAGCTAGGCAGAAGCCGTCCTGAAAAGAAACCTTGGAAGTTTGGACGACTTTGTCTCTTTCAATGTCCAACTCGTCCGCCTTATGCTGAAGATCCGAAGCCTCCTTCTGAAGGTCGGAAATCTCCTTCTCCAGCTCCTCGGTTTTCTTCTTCTTCTTCGAACCTTCCTTCAGCGAGTCGACCTTGGCCTAGAGTTCAGCATTTTCAGCCATCGCCTTCGCCAGAAGGGCAGACTCCCATTCTTTTTCCTTTTGAAGGGTCTCGTTGGCTGAAGTCAAGCTGATTAATTTGTCGCCAAGGTCAGACATCTTCTTGGAAAAATCCTTCAAGAGCTTCTCTTGGCCCTTCAAGAATTCCTCCCGAAGATTGGCATTCTTTTCCTTGCATATTTGGCTCAACTTGGTGTTTGTCAACACCGAGTTGGCACAAAAGACTTTGGCCTTCTCCAATTTGTCTTCGGCCCAGCCTCGAACCGAAGACTGCTTTGCTGCCCAAGGTCAGAGGTATCCACTATACCCCAAAAGCTGCAAAAAAGAAAGGTACTTAGCGAAATTTGCACAAGGAAGGCCAAAACACTTAGACTAAAAGTGGGAGGAAAAGTGAAAAGCCTGAAAGACTACCTGAGCAGCATGCTTAGAAACTCTGGCGGCAAAGGCATTCTCGGAGGCACACTCCTCGGCGACTGCCTTGAAGGATGCCTGCGTAAGCACGCCCCTCGCCATTTGGGGAGCCATCTCCCAGCAGTCCTCGGAGAACAGGTTCATGTCCTCTGTGAAAGACCAGAACGGCTCCCTCGGAACTTTGTCCTTTGGGACATGAGAATCCCGAAGAGCCCGCCTTCGAGCGTGTTCAACCATCCAAGCTGAGGGTGCCAAATCCTCTGCAAAAAGAAACATACGTCTCATCTGGTAAAAATTCCTTGCCTATGAAAGATATAAGATTACAGGAGAAAAAGGACAAACCTGGCGCGACCTCAGCAACATCGTCATCAGAGTCCCGGACTTCCTCCACGTCGGCAGGAATATGTTTGCCCTTGGCCCTTCGGCATTTTTCTAGGTCTTCAGCAGAAAGATCCAGCAAAGAGCCCATAAGATCTGCCGATGTGGCGGGACTCAGAGGGGCAGAAAGGGCAATCACCCTAGCAGGGACTTCGGCGGCAGTTTCCGACTCGGTGAAAGTTGCAACCTTGGTGGAAGTTGCAATGACATCGCCAACCTTAGTGGAAGTAGCAATAACCTCGTCGACCTCTAAAACGTCCTCTGAGGGGGGAAGAAGGGTGTCCTTCTTCGCCTTCTTGACCGAAGACGGTCCGATCCCAGAAGTCTTGCGCCTCTTCTTTGTTTGTTCTCCCTTCTCGGCCTGACCAAGGAAGAGAGACCTGTAATAGGCGGTAGAGTCGTCACCCATCTCTGAAAAAGAGGGAAAACATCAGTGTGAGTCCACAGGCACTTATGCTAAAAAACTTTGAAAGAAACATACTTTCAAAAAAGGCTTCATAAGTGAGTGAGCTCCGAATGAGCTTCACCAGCCAAGAGTTCTTCCCCTCGGTAGCAGGAGCTGGCACGCCCAGATCCGTCTTGTGTTCCGTAACCACCCCCAACTCCCGAAGGACATCCTCGGTCATGAGTTTCCACAAGATCGGGAACGGGTAGAGAGAGCATGGAGGGACCTTAGCATCCTAGTCGGCGACAGCACGGAGTCATCTGTCAAAGTCCCCAAACCTAGCTACCAACTCGGGAGTCAGCAACTTCCTGGGATCCATGACATCCGCCTCCTGCTTTCCCCAAGCCCACTTAGTCGGGACGTGCGACCAGGCCTCCGCCACCTTCAGGAAGAAGAACTTCCTTTTCCACCCTCATTAGCTATCCTTGGTAGCGAAGGTGAACATAAATTTCTTGCTCCCAGATCCCCGACGCAGGATGAAATAAGAGCCACCCTTCGGAACCAGATAGAGCTTATAATACTGCATGAATAGGATGAAATGGGGTTCTAGCCCTTAGATCCCGCACATGCAGAAAAAAGCATTGAAATAGCAGTATGAGTTGGGAGGAAGCTGATTCACGGCTATGCCATGAAATTGGCAAAAGTCGCAAATCATCTTCGCTGGAAGAAATTAAAGTCTGGCCTTCAGTTGGGCTCGGAAAATGGTAACCTCGTCACCTCGATTCATGAAGCTAAACTGGCCTAGGCGAGGTAAGCTTGCGATGGCAGATGAGGGAAGGAAAAATTTGGTCTTCCACTTTTCCAATTTTTCAGAAGTGGTGCAACAAGGATAAGACATAAGAGGTTGCCAGCTCTCAGGAATGGGTATGGTTGACCGAAAAATGACTTCGAAAAAAGGGAAAAATGATTTAAAAAAGAGGAAAAATGACTTCGGGAAATGAAAAGAAAAGCAGAAACCGAAGGAACTCTAGAAATCAGAACCCACCAAAAGTCTTACCGAAGTCTGGGTTTGAGGACGCCGTCGTGAAAGGTCGCCGAAAATCACTCCACCACTAAGACCGCCGCACAAAAAGAAGAAAAGCGAGAGCAAAGTAAGATCAAAGAAACACAAATGAAGAGTATGACGGGAGGAAGGCTTATATAGATCGAGGAAGGGCAGCCAAAACGGCGTCATAATTGCTGTGCGAAGGAAAAATGTTTCCATAATCGCCTCTCGTGTGTGAAAAGGCGTGCCCATCCCAGCTGATGACTGCCACGTGTCACCCGTCATGAGAAACTAGGACACATTTTCTAACATCTGAAAAACCCGGGCATATTGCTCAAGACTGACACGCCTAGTTTCCAGACACGTCGATCCATTAACCTATGGCGGGAAAAGTGAACAAGTTGGGAATGTCGAGAACACCGAAGGGCGGGCAGATGACACCTGTCCAAACAAGGCTTATCACCTAGGTGGCGAAATGCCTTACCGGCCAACATCGCACCCCGAGTGTAAATCCATAAGGTCCGGGGTTCAAAGGCTCCATGCCACCCTGTTCGACAGAAAACGGACGTACTACTACGTGGGCCTCCGGGAGTCCACGAGGTCATCCTGTCAAAACTGCCAATTGAGCGATAGACGAAGACCAGAAGAAGCTACTTGCCATAGTCTTAACTTCAAATTTCCAAGGGGGGCATGTGATAGCCGAAGCGCTATCGCCCTAATCACCCACCGACCATAGGAAAGAAAGGGCCAGACACCTGAGGCATACGACCTCGGAAAGGACTCTGGAGTGAAGGAAATCATATACTTGAGGCACACGGCCTCGGTAGCTCGCCAAATCCAAGTTCGGGAACCAGTGCAGCGTCTCCTTAGGGAAGGCGACCGAACCAGCTTCGGGGGAGAAGGACCAATCACCCTCCGAGGGAGAAAGGCCCCCGAAGATGAAGGGGCCGAAGTTCCAGCCTAATTCTAGAAAAAGGCTCCTCACCCCAAAGTGAGACATCCACCATAGGGACCTTGGTTGTACGGCAAGAGCTATCAAGGAGTCTCTGACACTCCGCTCACATACGTCTCCGACACGCCACCTTCAGACATGCTCTAAGATGCCGTCGCAATCTGATGTCCTGTCACGAAGGGCTATAGCTCACGGCCCGAGGAGCCTGCAGGTGGCTAGGGGCCCCCACGCCCAGAAATACGAACACCATCCGACCATACACGTGCTGCACACGTGTCACCATCTGAAGGGGTCACCCCCTTTCTTTTATACAAGGGAAATTATCACAGAAAGGGGGGCTCCGAGGGGCTCCGGAGAAGAGAGACTCTCCTCTGGGAAAAAGGGACTGAGAGAAGCTGGATAACAGAGGACTCGCTCCTCTCTCCACCTAAAAACTCTCCCTCTAGCCCTCAGAAAGACACGCCAGGCAAGCGTCTTTTGTGCTTATTACTACATCTCTCTCTCTCTCCCTCTCTTTAAGCACTGACTTGGGCGTCGGAGGTTCCCCCCCGGAAAGCTACCCCGGGGGCCTCCTAACCCCCGTCCTTTCACAGACGTCATAAGCCGCCTCAAAAGGCGCTCTGACACGCTGACGCTGTCAAAATCACAACATGGCCCATCTCAGCACAAGGCTCAAGGCAACCTACTACCAGCTATCTGTCCCCTACGCCCAGAAACTCAGAGAACATCCGACTGAACACGTGTCGTGATCTGAACGGGCTAGGCACTCCTATAAATACCAGGAAATAAATACTTGGCAGGAGGCGGGTTGGCAAAAAAGGTGGTCTGACTCCCAGACTCTGAGAAAACCACCAGGCGAGACTCTTCAGCCCCTTTGTGCTATTTCCTCTGCCTTTGTTTCTGAGAAAACCACTGACTTGGGCGTCGGAGGCTCCCCCCCCGAAAACACATTCCGGGGGCCTCCTAACCCTTTGTTTCTGGACTTTCAGGCACACTCCCTTGGGCGAACCATCCTCCAGGCGTTCTTGGTCCTACAAGTCTCTCCACCAGTCATCATGACTCTAAACGATGAGGCCCCCAGCCATCGTTTGGCGCCGTCTGTGGGAACCCGCTCTGAGATCGCCGTCGTTGAAACTCGGCGTTCTAAGGACAAGGGGCTCCCAAAGTCCCCGTCCGCGCCTGAGACACAACCGGCTGCTGAGCAAACACTCCCAAGGACTTCTGTGCCCGAGGAAGACCGCCCTCTAGTAATCACTATGAGCTTCCTGAAAGACTTTCAGCGTTTGGTCGTGTCTGAAATGACACAGCAGATCGACCGAAGGTGGCCACAGCAAGCACAAGCCCAGAGACCTCCCTCACCAGCACGTCCTCGGGAGAGAAGCCCGAAGTCTACTCATTGCAGTTTGGGAAGCGGAGATCCGCGCGAAGAATCGTCCACAGAAAATACTCCCCTCGGGAAACAGCCTGTGGGACAGAAGAGATCTGAGCGACCGAGGGTCTTGCAGCAAAGAAGTTCGCTGCCTGAGGCGAGGTCCCTGTCCCCTCAGTGCCGAACTCGCTTCCCGAAGAGGCGCCGGCAATCTCCCTTCCCTGAAGAAGGGCCCAGTGCCACAGTGCTTATGGAGAGGATATTAGCACGGCTAGATAGGGTGGAGAAACAAATGGCCAGAAAACCCGTTTGGGCAAGACTCTCGGGAACATTCTGCGAAGATGTCTCCCTATTCATTCAGGCCGTTGTTGAGGCAGCCATGCCAGGTGACTTCAGAGTACCTCGGTTGGAGATTTATGATGGCCGTACTGATCCATAGGCCCATCTGACGAAGTACAGACGCAGCATGATAATGCACGGTGCTGACGATGCTACCATGTGCAAGTGCTTCGAAGTCACCCTCACAGGGCCAGCAACTGCTTGGTACAATTCACTGCCTTCAGGGAGCATTACTGAGTTCCAGGAGTTGTCCACGGCCTTCATGCAGCAATTCATTGGGAGTCAACCTACTACGAAAATGCCTATCCCTGAGAGCTGGCAGCCTCTTTTAGCCCATCCTTGTTGCACCACCCCCGCAAAATTAGAGAGGTGGAAGAAAAAGTTCTTTCTTCCCTCTTACGCCATTACCAGGCTGCCTCGCTCTAGCCATTATGCTTTTTCAAACCATAGTAACGAGGTTACCATTTTCCGAGCCCAGCTGAAGGCCGGACTTCGGTATCCTCCCCCGAAGAGGGTTTGTAGTTCTGCCAATTTCATGGCATTGCTGTGAACCAGTTTCCCCCGAACTCGTTCTGCTATTTTAACGCCTACCTCTGCATGTGTGGCGTGTTCGGGATAAAACCCCATTTTATAATCTTCATGCAGTGCTACAAGCTCTTTGTGGTCCCGAAGGGTGGCTTCTATTTCTTGCTACCTCGGGGATCCGGGAACAAAAAATTCATGTTCACCTTCGCCACTAAGGACAGCTGGCGGGGGTGGCAACAGAAATTCTTTTTCCTGAAGATGGAGGAGGCCTGGTCGTACGTTCCGACCAAGTGGGCTCAGGGAAAGTTAGATGTGGACGTCGTTGACACGAGGTTGTTGCTGACTCCAAAGTTGGCTTCCACTTTCACGGACTTCGACGGCCGCATTCGGGCTGTCTCTGACTGGGCTCCCGAGGTCGCTCCGCGCGCCCTTTACCCTTTTCCTATCAACTGGAAGTTGATGACCGAAGAGGTCCTTCGGGAGATAAAGGTGGTGAAGGAGCACAAGACTGACCTCGAGATGCCAGCTCCTGCCATCGCCGGGAAGGATTCCTGGTTGGTCAAGCTTCTTGAGGAGGAAACTTCTTTCGAAACGCTTGTCGAAAGTGAGTTGTCTTCTACTCCCTTGCTGTTTTTTCCTTGGACTTACGCTGATATTTCTCTTCTTTTTCAGAGATGGGCGACGGGACTGCCGCGTATTACAAGTCCCTTTTCTCCGGCCAAGTGGAGAAGGGCGATCAGACGAAGAAGGCGGCTTCCTGAAGGCGGAAGTCCACTGGCACTGGTCCTTCGGGGAAACGGGCAAAGATAACTGCCCAGGTTCCTCTAGAAGAAATTTCCGAGGAGGCTGCCGGGGAGCCTGGGACAGCCGAGATTCCGGCGTCTGAGGCTGCTGCCGAAGTCCCTGCCGCTACCGAGGTCCCTTCCGCCGACGTCCCTCCCTAGGGCCCATCCGCGCCGCAGGCCCTTCTAGAGGCCGTGGTAGAGGCTCCTTCTGCCGAGGAGCGGTGTAGGAAGAAAGGCAAGGGGATTTCGACCGAGGAGTCTCAGGACTCTGAGGACGTCGTGGTCGAAGTGCTGCCAGGTTTGTTGTTTTCAGAACAAGTATGGCTCTTTTGTTTTTCTGATTTCCTTTACCTCTGACCTGCTTCTCTTTTTCGCCCTGTAGGGGAGTTGCTTACCCCGAACTGGGCGACCGAACATGCGAACGAGCGGGCCCTTCGCGACGCCAAAGTCCCGCAAGGGAAGATACCCAAAGAGCCTTTCTGGTCATTCACGGAAGACATCAACTTGTACTCCGAGGACTGTCCTGAAATTGCAAAGCAGATTTCGAAGGGGGTGCTTACAGAGGCCTCCTTCAAGGCTATTGCGGCGGCTCATCCGGGCGATGACACCCTCGCCGTGAAAGTCACCGAGCATGCTGCTCAGGTATGCTCTCCACACCCTTTTCCCTTCAATTTTTCCTAAGGGCTTGGCTCTTTCTGACCTTGCGTTCATCTTTTCGCAGCTGATGGGGTACGCCGGCTTTCTCCGAGTTCGGGTGGCCAGGCAGATGGCATTCCGAGCTTCGGCCTTAGAGGCCCTAGAAAAGGCGAAAGCCACGTGCTCGGAATTGACCGCCAAGAACCAGCAGCTGGCAGATGCTGCGAAGGAGGAAGTTGCTGCCCTTCGGGAGGAGTTCCGGAAGGAAAAGGAAGACTTTGAGAAGGACTCCTCCCTGAAGATAGCTGACCTCCGCGATCAAGTGGCGGGGATGCTTGCTGCAAACCAAGACCTTCTCAAAGATAAGTCAGCTGGTGACAATCTCATAGTCACGCTCTTGTCTGAGAAGAGCGCCCTTCAAGCCGAGGTCAAGTCTTTGAAGAAGGAGTCTGAAAAGAAGAAGATAAAGGCTCTGAAGAAGGAGGTTGCAGATCTGCAGGACAAGCTCGAGGACCTTGAGGTTGAGAAGGACAAGTCTGACCAAATGAACAAGGTCGCGTTCCAGGACGGATTCTGCGTTGCTCGGCATCTAGTTCTTGAGAGGTTCCCAGGTCTGGACCTCTTTTTTTTTTAGGCTCTGAACATTCCCGAGGGGCCTTGGTGCTCCTGGTCAAAAATCGAGCACCTGAATCTTCCTCCCTCACTTCCAGCGCTGCAGGTGGTGGGAAAGGATGGGGAAGCGGGTGGCTCTCGGGACGCCGAGAACCCTTAGGCTGTTTTAGGGCTCATTTTCCCTTTTCTTCTTGATTTTTGTACTCCTTCTTCAGGCACTTCTTCTTTGTAAGCTAGCTTTCTTGTAATTGAAGATCTTTTTTGGCCAAGTGTTTTTGCAAATTTCTTTATTTCCATTGCCCCGAACACATTTGCTCAAGAGACTTCGGAAAACCTGCGATCAAAGAAACTTGACTAACTGTGAAAGATCTTTCCCTTGGCCGAGCCTGTTTGCTCAAGAGGCTTTTTGGAAAGTCTGAAAAATTTGACTAAGTCTTTTTGCAGGTTTTTGCATTTCCATTTTGTCCCGAACACATTCGCTCGAGGGACTTCGGAAACCCCTTAGTCAAAAATTTTTCATTTCCCCTTGTCCCGAGCATGTTCGCTCAAGAGACTTAAGAAACCTTTTGCGAGAATTTTTGTTTTCCATTTTTCCCGAGCGTGATGGCTCAAGGGACTTTGGAAAGTCATATTTGTGCTTATTACGGCGAGTACCGCTGGAAGATTTTCCCATCTTTCCCGAGCGTGATGGCTCAAGGGACTTCGGAAAGTCATATCTGCGCTTGTGGCGAGCATCTTCACGGAATTCTGTACAATTCTGCACTTAAGAAATTTTCTCAAGACACTTCTGTACTTAGAATATTTTTCGTACAGTATGATTCCTTCGCTCAAGCTTAGGCGTAGAATTTTTTCAAGGCGTCTGAATGCCAAGTGTTTTTCAATTCTACGCCTTCGGCATCGCCAAGTTTGTACACGCCTTTTCGTACTTCGGCGAGGACCAGATAAGGTCCTTCCCAGTTTGCGCGAAGTACTCCGTGGGATGGCCTTCGGGGCGCAAAGTCAGCCTTTCGGAGAACGAGGTCTCCTTTCTTGATTTCTTTTGGCCTGGCCCGTAAGTTTATAGCCGCGGCCACTCTTTGCTGAAAAGCTTTTCTTCTCAGCTCGGCTATTTCTCTTTATTCGCCGACGAGGTCGAGCTTGGTTCTGAGGCCGAGGTCATTTCGACCTTCATCAAATACTTGCACTCGTACTGAAGGTTGGACTATCTCTATTGGGATAATAGCCACTGTACCGAAGACGAGTGAGAAGGGAGTCTCCCCTGTGGCTCTTCGGGGCGTCGTTCGGTAACTCCATAATACGCTTTGGAGTTCTCCTGGCCATTTCCCTTTTGCTTCCCCCAGTCTCTTTTTCAGGCCATCTTTTATGGTCCTATTAGATACTTCCACCTGCCCGTTGCTTTGGGGGTGAGCTACTGGGGCGAAGTGCATTTTTATTCCGAGGTCGCTGATAAATTCCTGGAATCCTTTGTCTATGAATTGGGATCCATTATCAACCACTAGTACCCTCGGTATGCCGAATCTGCATACTATGTTCTTCCACACAAACTTTTGCACTTCTTTTGCCGAGATAGTTGCTAGGGGTTCTGCCTCGACCCATTTGGAGAAATAGTCTACTGCTACCACGCAGAATTTCACGCCTCCGGGGGCTGAGGGGAGTGGCCCAATAAGGTCTATACCCCAGACAGCGAAGGGCCAAGGATAGTCAGCCGAGGTTACCATTTCCGAGGGTGCCCTCTGGATGTTCGCATGTCTCTGGCAACTTCCGCATTTTCGGATGAACTGCCTTGCATCCTTTCTCAGGGTAGGCCAGAAGTATCCTTGGCGAAGTATCACCGCCGCAAGGGCATCAGTTCCAATATGTGAACCACACATGCCTTCGTGGACCTCTTCAAGGACCATTTCAGTATCCTCTTCATCCACGCATCTTTGCAGCGGGTTTGCATATCCCTGTCGGTATAACTCTTCGCCAATCAGGAAGAATCGGCCGGAGCGTCTTCGCAATCTTGCAGCGTCACCGAGGTCTTCGGGTAGCACATTTTCTGCGAGGTATCTCTTTATGGGATCTTTCCATCCTTTTCCCGAGGTCGCTATGCTCAGCACTGAGATGCTCGGGTGATCTAGCACCTCGGTGTATGTTTTTGACTTCGCCAAGCAATCTACCTCAGTGTTATTCCGCCGAGGTACATTTTCGATCCGTACGGCATCAAACTCTTGGATGAGCTTTGCTACCAGCTCGTGGTATTTTGCCAAGATTGGGTCCTTCGCCCCATAATCTCCTGCCGTCTGCCGAACTACCAGCTGGGAATCGCTGTGAGCCTTTAAGTTTCTCACGCCAATCCTTCTGGCCAAGCGTAATCCCGCTATGAGGGCTTCATACTCAGCCACATTGTTAGTGACGCTGAAGCTGAACTTGATAGCCTTCTTTACCGCTAGGCCTTCGGGTCCTCTGATAATTACTCCAGCTCCCTGGTGTTCGGATCCCGAGGCTCCGTCAACATGCAAGGTCCACTCTGGCTCACCTCCGTTTGGATCCAAATGGCTTTCCTTAGTGGTGGGTATTTCGGCGATTCTGATAATTACTCCAGCTCCCTGGTGTTCGGATCCCGAGGCTCCGTCAACATGCAAGGTCCACTCCAGCTTACCTCCGTTTGGATCCAAATGGCTTTCCTTAGTGGTGGGTATTTCGGCGATAAAATCTGCTAGTGCTTGAGCTTTTATGGCCTTCTGAGGTTCATATATGATTTCGTGTTCGCCAAGCTCTATGCACCACTTAGAGAGCCTTCCCGAATGATCAACTTTTTTCATAACATCCCGTAGTGGTAGACTACTTCGGACGATGATGGGGTGAGCCTGAAAGTATGGTCGCAGCCTTCTCCCTGCAAGCACCAAGGCGTATATAGCTTTTTGAAGCAGAGGGTACCTGACTTCGGCGCCATGCAGGGATTTGCTGACGTAATAGACTGGCCATTGCTTTGGCCCTTCTTCTTTCACGAGGACCGAGCTTACAGCTTTCTCCGTGACGGTGAGGTACAAAACGAGGGGCTCTCCCTCCCGAGGTTGTCGCAGAGTCGGCAGGCTAGCCAAGTAGACTTTGAGTTCTTCCCAGGCCTTTTGGCAATCTTCGTCCCAAGGATGATCATTCCTTCCGAGGTCGCCTTCCATTTTTGCTGCCTTTGTGAGGACTTTGAAGAAGGGTCGACACCTATCTCCGTACCTGGAAATAAACCTGCTCAGAGAGGTTATTCTTCCGGTGAGCCTCTGCACGTCTTTGACTGTGGCAGGAGTTCGGAACTCAAGCAGCGCCTTAATCTTCTCGGGATTAGCATTAATGCCTCTTTCGGATACCATGTACCCAAGGAATTTTCCTGAGGTTACCCTGAAGATGCACTTTTCAGGATTGAGCCGAATCCCGAAGGCTCTGAGCTTTTGGAAGGTTTCCTCTAGGTCTGCAACATGATAGCCAGGCCGTTTGCTCTTGACTATCATATCATCAACATACACCTCCATGTTTCTCCCCATTTGGTCTTTAAAGACCTTGTTCATCAACCTTTGGTAGGTGGCTCCTGCATTCGGGCATCCTGACATAGCAGTATGTTCCTCCCTCGGTGATGAAGACGGTTCTTTCTTCATCTTCGGGGCCCATCCTTATTTGATGGTAGCCACTGAAGGCGTCTAGGAAACTAAGGAGCCTAATTCGGTGGTTGAATCTACCAGTTGATCTATTGGCGGCAGAGGGTATGAGTCTTTTGGGCAAGCATCGTTCAAGTTTCTGAAGTCGATGCACATCCGGAGTTTGCTGCTACCTTCTTTTGTGGCAATGACCACGTTGCTTAACCATTCGGGGTACTTCACCTCCCTGATGACTTCGGCGTCTAACAGACGCTGGACCTCGGTTTTGACAAAGTTGCTCTTGTGGGCTGAGATGCTTCGTTTCTTTTGCCGGACAGGTTTTGCTTTCAGGCTTACTTTGAGGCTATGCTGTATTATGCCAGGGTTTACCCCTGGCATATCTTTCGGCGAGTAGGCAAACAGATCTTTATTTTTCAGCAGAAAGGATACAAGCTTTTCCTTCTTACCTTCGGCCAAGCTCTTCCCTATTCGGGTAGATTGTCCTGGGATAAGTTCTACTGTTTCCATTTCCACTTTTGCGAGATCTTCTTCTTTGCCTTTTTCTGGCGCCTTTGCCTCCATTGTTTGTCCGAAGTTGCTCGCTGGGGCCTTTCGTGCTTTCACAAACACCTTTCTCACCTCGGCCTGGTCTATGAAGATCTCTGCATCTCCATCCTTGGTGGCGAATGTGACAGTCAAGTACTTCACATCAGGGCGAATGTGCAGGTTTCCCTGTGTCTGCCTTCCAAGGATGGCATTGTACGAGGACGGGACGTCCATGACGATGAACCTCGCCATTGTGGAGGCGTACAACTCAGCTGCTCCGTCTACCGAAGTCCCTCTCATCATCAGTGGGAGGTCGATCCATCCGAGAACGGGCAGTTCGGATGGTCCGACCCCGAAGGTGGGCGAGGTGACTAGCTTACGCTCGCTGCTGGAGATGCCCAAGCTCAGCAGTAATTGCGAGAATAGGACGTCCGCATTTGATCCGTCATCAAGTAGCACCCTTTTGACGTCCCAGTTCCCTATCCTCGCCATGATCAGCAGCGGATCGTCGTAGGGGAAGACGATGGTGGATCCATTTTTGCGGGCCAGCTTCTTTGCTGGATTTTGATATTCCATGACTGCAATTTCTCTGGCCTTCCGCTTTCTTTCCGAGGATGGGAGCCCAGTGGTGATTGTTTGGATAACCCCTGCCGGAGGTGGAGGGCGCCTTTTTGGACTTCGGTTTCTCCGCCTGTCGGAGTCATAGTCCTCATCTTCGGCCCTTTCTTCCTCCACTTTTCTGCCTTTCGGGGATGGCATCCGCAGGTATTTCCGAAGTTGGCCCTGCTTTATCAGCGACTCTATGTACTTCTTCAGCTGGAAGCAATCTTCGGTCTCATGACCGTGGTCGCGATGAAACTGGCAGAACTTTTTTGCATTCTTCTTATTATCGGCGGTCATGGCCCTTGGCCGCCGAATCTGCGTCCCTTGCCTTTCCAGCGCCATGAGAATGTTGGTCCGTGTAGTGCTCAATGGTGTGAAACTTTGGGGTTTCCTTCCCCGCATCCTCCGAGGTCGTCCTGCTTGCTCGGTCGGATGCCGAGCTTGTTAATTGGACCCTTCGGCGCGGTGGTGATCGGACTTCGGCCCTGCCATTCTTAGTTCCTCGGCGGTCATGTGCGGTTCTGCCCTTCGGTAAAATTCTCCGAGGGTCTCCGGGGGGTCCTTTGAGAACTCGTAGAATAACTGTGAGTCTCGCCGAAGGCCCCGTGTCATGGCAAGAATGCGGATTTCGGGCCGGAAGTCTGGGACGCTCAGAGCTTCCGTATTGAATCTTTCGACATAGTCTCGGATGGTTTCTCCGTTTCTCTGCTCTATGTCAAACATCTGGACAGGCATCCTGGTAATGGCGTAAGAGGGAACAAAGAACTTTTTCTTCCACCTCTCTAATTTTGCGGGGGTGGTGCAACAAGGATGGGCTAAAAGAGGCTGCCAGCTCTCAGGGATAGGCATTTTCGACATGAAAACGAGTTCGAAAATGGGAAGAAAATAGTTTCCAGAAAAAACTCAAAAGAACAGAGGGATCAAAACACTCTGGAAAACAAAAACCCACCAAAAGATTTGCCAAAGTCTGAGGACGCCGTCGTGAAAGTTGGCTGAAAAAAGCTCTGATTAAGACAGCTCCGCCACAGAAAGCAAGAAAGTACAAGAACAGGGGCAAAGCAGAGGAAAGAGCAGAAGTCAAAGCAAATGGGACTTATGATGGAATGGGCTATTTATAGGCCAAAGGTGGGTAACCGAAACATCGTCATAAGTACCCTTTGGAGGCGAACCGTAGCCGTAACTGCCCTCTGCACCTGAAAAGGCGCACCCTCTGCAACCGACACGGCTCTCCTCCAATGGCAAACCGCCATGTGTCAATCACAGCGCCAAAGCAGGGGACACGTCTTCTGACATCCCTAAAAAGCTGGGACACGTCGCTTATGTTGGGTTTCGGGAGCCAAACAGCGCAGCGGAATTTAACCGAAACCCTCCAGGATCCAAGTGAAACGGGGTAAACCGGGTGTTCGAAAATTTCATACCTAATTTTCGGTTGAGATCTCTCACTCAACTGTAGAGTCGAATCACAAAACCTGAACAGTTGACGTGTTCAGGCTCTCTATGGTATCCACACGAGCCTCTCGGGATCACCACGCTTCCACCACGTCCCGGCAGATGCGTTTCTCTTGCGCTCGCAGTGCTAGCTTGCGTCCTCCAAGGAATTGCAAGAGAAGAGTGTGGCTGTCCTTTTGGGAGGCTAGGGCAAGGAGACCTACGAATTTCTCACTTAAAAGTTGTATTTATAGTGAGACTCAACTTCCAGGCCTAATGGGTTTCAAAGCCCTAATCCAATTAGGATTTAATTTCGGGCTTAATAATGGCTCAACTCCTTGGCCCATTATTAATACGAAATTAAAGTGAAACCATAACCCAAATAATTAGCCCATGCACTCTAATGATCCAAATAGCTCTATGTGTGCGACCCAATAGGCTCTTGCCATGTTGGCAATGATCATAAATCACATTTATGATCATAAGCAATGAGCGGTGTCTAGCAACACATCATTGCTACCCAAGTGACAAGATTGTCGGTGATTCGACTAAACCTTTATGATCATCACCGATATATGCCATTGTCCCTTTGTCCAAGATATCAAGACTAAGCACGAGACATGGAATGTGTCACTCTCGTATAGCCCAATCTTTGGTTTCTTGATTACCGAGTAGACCAACTTAAACTGACGACATTGATATCATATATCAACTCATCGGAGCATGGCCATGCATTTTTCTAAGTCTCACTCTATCAAGGGGCCCAAAGATATCACTCCCGTTACATAGGAGGGACAAATCCCATCTTGATCATACAAATCCCTCCGCATGATATGTGACATACCCAATGACCTCCTTCAAGTTCACTCAGTTACGAGCAACAAAGGAAAGTATCAAAGTATGTGACTCACATGTAGGGAACCTTGCTGATCTTAGGTCGAAGGACTACATATACCATGATCACTGTGAGAATCACTTATGACACTCATATAACGATCCATGAAGTGTTCTCATGGTGGGTCGGTCCAGTACACAAGTTCTCCAACTTGTACCCATATGTAGACTACATATCTCATATTAGTCTCCACATATGCTAGTCATTATGTATTATTGCAACCCGCTCCACAATAATACTAGACTAGGGGCGTTTAAGAATATCATTATTCTAGGGTTACAGTTATGCTTATTACGTTACGCAGAAACAAAACAACAAACATAATTGCTGGATTAATGCCTCAATAAAATATCATGACTCAATGTGCAAAAAATACAATCATCTCATGATTGGCTTTTTGGGCACAATACTAACAGCTTAGACTGACACGCTTGGCCATCAGACACGACGTTACACAGACCTGCAAGAAGAAAAAGCAGGTTACCTCGAGGACACCAAGAGACAGGCTATGGCCGAACAGCCTATGACCTTCGGGCAGTAGGTGTATCTGTTAGTGTTGTGCCCAAAAGCCAATCATGAGATGATTGTATTTTTGCACAATTGAGTCATGATATTTTATTAAGGCATTAATCCAGCAATTATGTTTGTTGTTTTGTTCCTGCGTAACTTAACAAACATAATTGTAACCCTAGAATAATGATATTCTTAAAAGTCCCTGGTCTAGTATTATTGTGGAGCGGTAATAATACATAACGACTAGAATATGTGGAGACTAATATGAGATATGTAGTCTACTTATGGGTACAAGTTGGATAACTTGTGTACTGGACCGACCCACCATGAGAACACTACATGGATCGTTATATGAGTGTCATAAGTGATTCCCATAGTGATCAGGGTATATGTAGTCCTTCGACCTAAGATCATCAAGGTTCCCTACATGTGAGTCACATACTTTGATACTTTCCTTTGTTGCTCGTAACTGAGTGAACTTGAAGGAGGTCATTGGGTATGTCACATATCATGCGGAGGGATTTGTATGATCAAGATGGGATTTGTCCCTCCTATGTAACGGGAGCGATATCTTCGGGCCCCTTGATAGAGTGAGACTTAGAAAATGCATGGCCATGCTCGGATGAGTTGATATGCGATATCAATGTCATCAGTTTAAGTTAGTCTACTCGGTAATCAAGAAACCAAAGATTGGGCTATACGATAGTGACACATTCCATGTCTCGTGCTTAGTCTTGATATCTTGGACAAAGGGACAATGGCATATATCGGTGATGATCATAAAGGTATAGTCGAATCATCGACAATCTTGTCACTTGGGTAGCAATGATGTGTTGCTAGACACCGCTCATTGCTTATGATCATAAATGTGATTTATGATCATTGCCAACGTGATAAGAGCCTATTGGGTCGCACACATAGAGCAATTTGGATCATTAGAGTGCATGGGCTAATTATTTGGGTTATGGTTTCACTTTAATTTCATATTAATAATGGGCCCAAGAGTTGAGCCATTATTAAGCCCGAAATTAAATCCTAATTGGATTAGGGCTTTGAAACCTATTAGGCCTGGAAGTTGAGTCTCACTATAAATACAACTTTTAAGTGAGAAATTTGTAGGTCTCCTTGCCCTAGCCTCCAAAAAGGACAGCTGCACTCTTCTCTTGCAATTCCTTGCAGGACGCAAGCTAGCACTGCAAGCGCAAGAAAAACGCATCTACCGGGACGTGGTGGAAGCGTGGTGATCCCGAGAGGCTCGTGTGGATACCATAGAGAGCCTGAACACATCAACTGTTCAGGTTTTGTGATTCGACTCTACAGTTGAGTGAGAGATCTCAATCAAAAATTAGGTATGAAAATTTTCAAACACCCGGTTTACCCCGTTTCATTTGGATCCTGGAGGGTTTCGGTTAAATTCCGCTGCGCTGTTTGCCTCCCGAAACCCAACAGTTTCTTCGGCACAGGCTCCGCCTCGAAGACACCAAAGAACTTGCTGATAGCCAAACGCTATCGCCTCTATCTGGCCGAACTCCCTGCCACAAGAATGGCCAGAAGAAGCTGGCGCTACCCGAGAAAAGGTGTGATCATGCACCTCGGGAGATAGCCGAAGAGCTCCGAGCCCGGCACGCCAGGAAAACCCGAGGACACTACTTGCCCACCCAAGGTTGTGAACAGATCGCCTTCGGAAAAGCGGCACCAGACATAGCGAGCCGAACATGATATCCCCGAAGGCGGAACTCCCTGAAACTGGGAACCCCCGAACTGAGGGCTTGTTTCCCGAAGAGGCTCTGTCCGTACCAAAGGACGACCTCACCCAGGGACCTCGGGAGTACGGCAGGAGCATTTATGGAAGCATTTAAGGAAGCCTCTGACACGTCCTTTCACAGACGTCACAAGCCGCCTCAAAAGGCGCTCTGACACACGGACGCCATCAGAATCACATCATGGCCCATCTCAGCACATGGCTCAAGGCAACCTGCTACCAGCTATCTGTCTCCTACGCCCAGAAATTCAGGAACATCCGACCGAACACGTGTCGCGATCTGAACGGGCTAGGCACTCCTATAAATACCAGGAATTAATACTTGGCAGGAGGCTGGTTGGCAAAACACTGCTCCCACACTCTGAGAAAATTACCAGGCAAGACTCTTCAGCCCTGTGTGCTATTACCTTTGCCTTTTTCTCAGCCAACCACTGACTTGGGCGTCGGAGGCTCCCCCCCCGGAAAAACACTCCGGGGGCCTCCTAACCCTTTGTTTCTGAGCTTTCAGGCACACTCCCTTGGGCGATCCATCCTCCAGGCGTTCTTCCTCCCAGAAGTCTCTCCACCAGTCACCATGACTATAAACGATGAGGCTCCACGCCATCATTTGGCGCCGTCTGTGGGAAACCGCTCTGAGATCGCCGTCGTTGAGACTCGGCGTTCTAAGGACAAGGGACTCCCAAGGTCTCAGTCCGCGCCTGAGATACAACCGGCCGCTGAGCAGACACTCCCAGGGACTTCTGCGCCTGAGGAAGACCGCCCTCTGGTAATCACCATGAGTTTCCTGAGGGACTTCCAACGTTCGGTCGTGGCTGAAATGACCCAGCAAATCGACCGGAGATGGCCACAGCAAACACAGGCCCAGAGCCCCCCCTCACCAACACGCCCTCGGGAGAAAAGCCCCAAGTCTACTCATCGCAGCTCGGGAAGTGGAGATCCGCCTGTGGGACGAAAGACGTCTGAGCGACCAAGGGTTTTGCAGCGAAGAAGTTCGTCGGCTGAGGCGAGGTCCCCGTCCCCTCAGCCCCGAACTCGCTCCCCGAAGAGGCGCCGGCAGTCTCCCATCCCCGAAGGAGGGCCGAGTACCACAGTGCTTATGGAGAGGATACTAGCACGGCTAGATAGAGTGGAGAAGCAAATGGCTAGAAAACCTGTCTGGGCCAGACTGTCACACCTCACTCAGGCCCTGGCCTAAAAGTTACTAACTTAAAACCACCAGCCCAACTTCAAACTGGGTTTCTAATTCTCGGCCAAGCAAGAAATGGCAACTTTTAAGTCTTATTTTCTTAAGTTAAGAGGCCTGGGAGGTGGCCCAGGTGGCTTTAATAAACTTCAATAACATCTTGCAGCAAGGGCAAGGCCCAAACCCTTAACTTGCCCTACAAGCAAGGATTCACCTAATGCAATTTTAGTGCATACATAGTGTGCATCATGTGTGCTAACTATATGGCAGCCAAGAAGCCCACAAGGTTGGTTTAGAGTTTTGAAAACCATATGCAAGATATACATGATGCATTCGGTCAACACTTGTACATATGCTTATACCATTAGTCTTCATGAAACAAAGCCCATCATCACATGAACATGCCAAACAATGGCCCATAATCACATAAACATAAGC
Organism: Aquilaria sinensis; assembly: GCA_005392925.1. Classification (NCBI taxonomy): domain Eukaryota; kingdom Viridiplantae; phylum Streptophyta; class Magnoliopsida; order Malvales; family Thymelaeaceae; genus Aquilaria; species Aquilaria sinensis. Next base: position 693 of record SMDT01001480.1, on the reverse strand, counting down.
AAGCATTAAGCCATCCATAATCCATACATAACTTGGCATACAAAACCCATCCAAACATAATAAGTCTAGGCACAAATGACTACACATATATACACCAAAAGAGTAGTCTACCTAGTAGTCCAAAACATGGCTACAAGCGAAGAGAATCCAAAAGTACATATGCCAAGTTATTACAAGCCATGTCTCCTAATGGTCAAACAAGACCTTAAGTATTCCATACAGGAGCACACACTGCAAAACTAGCCCAATGGCTTGGTTCATGGTCATAAAGGCAAACACTATGATCAAGGCCACAGTCCACATATCCATAGCTCCCCCTAGACAAGTCTCCACTACTGCCTGCAAACTCTAACCATAAGTCTCGGCCAATAAAGAATAAGACTTGTAATGAAAACCAACTGCTAAGCCAAGCACACATTGGCACATACCTTGGAAAGCAAGCAAATATAAACACTAAGCACACACACAAGCAGCTTAGTCCTACTCAGGCCGAATATCTTTGCCTGAAAATAGAGAATGGGCAGTGAGCATATAACTCAGTAGGATTCACATCTATATATAAACAACTCAAATGAGTCTATTTAGTTAAGTTGAGAGTTCACTCAAGCTTAACCTCCAGTTCATTAGCTTATCCTGCAAAACAGACACAAAGACAAGAAAACAGGCATAGACATATACCAAAATACACAATTA